>JASDQU010308431.1:27850-39162 GCA_032191745.1 Picea mariana | reverse complement strand
GGGTGGGTAAACCCACCTTTAATTTAATTCTGGGTCTCAATAATAACTGTTGGGGCCGACTTCTTATTCTACCTATTACAATTGTCCGATGACCAATCCGCAAAAGGGGATTTGGTCCTAATACAATTACCGACATGATTAATCCACAATGGGGATTAATCCTATGAATAAAATAACAATAAGAATAAGAATACTCTTTGCAGTTACATTATTTTAACATATCTTTTGATAATAATACTTCTTTGTTATATTTTTTATACTTCGATTTAAACATTGGTAACTTTTGTTGGGATAGGGCTTCTTCCCTTTTTTTCCCTCGATCAATATCTTTTGAACTTTAAAAATAACTTGATTTTCTTTCAAATATACTAATATTATCTCAACTATTTATTTATGCACTATAGTTTATAATATAAGGGAGAGTAATATGCTTTATCTTATACAAAATCTGCTTATGTATATTCGTGATTCTAAAAGAAAAGTCATGGCTTTTGCTCTCCACGAAGATGACCTTGTAGTCATTTATTGACCTTTGTAGGTTATTGCGGCGAAGAATTCACAAATTATTTGTTCAATAAAACCTTCCCTATAGTCGTGATGGCCACAGACAAGATGTAGGCCATGGGTAAGCAGATCGTTGCCACAACATTTAGTGTTGTTGTAGACAAGTGAACAAGCTACTAAATGTTAATGGACTATTTGCTAATTTGGGAGTCAACAATAAGTCTGAGAGTCTGCTACAACATCACTTCTATGATTTCCCACAACTCAGTTTTTTAATAGTTTATGTTGTTTAATCCCTTGGTTGCAAATTATAGACTTGTTTTGGAGTGATTTCTTCAATAGATGGAACCAAATGGAACTGAAATCTTGTCATCCTCTTAGCATTGACAAGTGTGATTTCAATGGCAGTTAACACAGCAGCTACAAAGAAAAAAAAAATCTCTTGACACACTTCACTATTCCTTGAATCAAACGATTTGTTTCTACAATTAAAAATCACCAATGCCAAATTGATCTTATATAGCAATGGTAATGATAGGTAAACAGTTCTAATCTTTCTGCTCTTCAACATTTGCAGTTGAAAAATACTCTTTCTTTAACAGGAATTTCTGCATTGTAAACGGCCAAGGGCATGTTGTGGTCAAGGACCCGGACAATCAAAGAACATCTAACAATTTGGGTGTGACTAGAAGCCAACGGATATGTTACCAAAGGCAATGAAATTTTCACCAATGGTCTGGTAAAATGTGTGGCAGGGGTTGGGATCAAATTTGGATCTAAAACCAAATGAAATGAGCAATAGTTCTTCTACAAAGGAATATCCAACATAAGGAAAAAATGTTAAAATCCATATATGATAATAATTATATAATTGAGTACATAAATATGTGATATATTGATTTGATACAATGCCATGTGACGGTATACTTATATGCATCGACTAGTCATAATGGTTGATGTAACTGTTATGGACATAAATACATATAAATAGATGTTCATAACATAATAATTAATTAGTAAATAGTTAGTAATAGTAATTATTAATAATGAAAGGACATGTTCTCCAAAAGACATGTCTAGTGGTGAAGGGCACCCCTGTGGGGGTATATAATCAAGCCCTCCTTCTCAATTGTAATCATCATATTTTTATCATATATTTTACATTTTATATATCTATTATACGATTGCATACTTGGTTTCTATTACAGTAACAAACATAAATATATGTAAATATAAATAAATATAAATAAGTAATAAGTAATTATTAATTATCAAGAGACATGACATATAAAAGGTCATGTCTCTTATGAAAGGGGACCCTTGTGCGAGATATATATACAAGCCCTCATTCCTCATTTGTAATCATCTCATTCATATCATATTCTTATACATTATTATTAAATATATTTACTATCCTTAAATGGATTATTGAGCATTGTCCTATTTATACTGGATATTTACATAGTGAACCAGCTTGGTTCACCACATTGGTATCAGAGCTTCATTTCTGATCCTGGCCTCTGGCCCATAGACCCTAGGTCAAAATTATGTTGCCTGTGGCAACATCAGTGCAGGCCTTTGGCCATTCAAATTTTAGAGTTCCTGGAACTCTGGCTCTTTGGCCACACCAGGCCATTTTTCCATTTTAGAAAAAAAAAAGTGATTTTTGTTGCAAAAATTTAAAGTTCAGAGAATTCAGAATAAGAAAAAAAAATCAACAGCTCCAAATAAAGAAAACCAAAACATCCCGCTGCCAATTAATAATTTTCTGCAATTTGGTCATCCGTACACTCAAACGCTTCAACTACTCATTGTGAATCCCGTATATGTCCGTCCATACAGCCGCAGGTTTAAAAAAATTCAAAATCCTTACAGAAATTAACTCGCTACAAAATTTGCATTGTCCGTTCTGCCACCACAATTCAGTTGTCGTACCAATATCAGCAATTAGTGTCTGTACAATTCAGCAATCAATTTTCGTACGGATTATCTACGCATGACATCGTACAAATCGAATAGTCATTGAAAATTAATGGTTGTGTTGTACCGTTCGTACAGTCGTGTCTGTACGGTCGTGTAGATTGGAAGTTTAAAAGAAGTTTTAATTATTATAAAATAATCACGGTTGAAGATTTATTATAAAATAATCACGGTGGAAGTTTCTAAATATCCGACAAACAGGAAAATATAGATATAATTATCCACGAAGAAAAGTGAAGTGGAAGTGTTTATAAAATTATAAAAGGGAAAATTCAAAATAAAGTGAGGTGGAAAAAAATAAAGTGAATTAATGAGTAAGGTATTATAAGATATAAGAGATATATGGTGGAAAAATAAAGTGAAAAAGTTACACTTTAACTTTAAATAAAGTGGAAAAGTTACACTTTAAATAAAGCATTAATTTTTTTAAGATATAAAGTTGAAAAGAAAAAGTGATTAAAGTGGAATAAAATTAAGGAAAAAAAAGGGTTATATACTGAAGATAACATACAAAGAGATTGATATAAGATATAATATTATATTAAAAAGGAATTATAAGAAATTTTTAATTTTCAAAGAAATCATTGAAAAAGTAAAAAGTATTCAAGTCTAAAAGAAGATTATAAAGAAGTGTTAAAAGCAAAACCACTTTTTTTATAACAAAAGGTTTAAACATCAAAGTATTAAATAAAGTGAAGTATTTAAAAGGGAAAAGTAACTTTTCATTAAAAGTGAAAAGAAAACAAATTACCAAGGAAAAGAAAACAAATTACCAAGGAAAGAAAATATCCAAGTTCAAAAAATATATATTTATATAAATATAAAAGCACGAGTATTTTCTAAAAAAATATAAAAAGGGGAAATTCATAATTAAGTGAAAGCAAGAGAAGTGCATCTAATCAACAAGTAAAGAAATATAAAAGAAAGACCAATACGAAGTAAAAGAAAAGATATATAAGGTTCATAAAATGGAGTATTAATTATCGTAAAATATTGGCGAAAGCAAAATGGATCCCACTAATAAGGTAAAAGGAAGATTTCCTAAAACATTTACAAAAATAGTTCATGGATTATTTTGAATCAAAGGAACACGTGCAGGAAAGGATATTATCATCTCTATTGCTCCTCCTCAGGATAATAATTATGTTAGTACTGAATGTACTAACCAATTAGTGATTCTGGAGTCAAATATTATTGAAACGATAGATTCAATGGGTGAAAAACAATATGACATAAGCAATTTACAACTTAGCATTGGTGTCATAACAAAGAGAAAGGGGGTCCCATCACGATCCAACCTTCTCATCTTCGTGAAATACTTGTGGATAACGTTGTCACCTCTGGTCACCAAGCCAGGACAGTGTCCCTCAACTCTTCCCTTGAAGCATAAAAGAAAAAGATCAAAAGCAATAAAGCTAAGAATAAAAGGCAATGAATGGGCTAGGAAACAATGGCATCTATGACAACGTGCAGCTCGCCCTCTACAAAGGCACCCACAGGTAAGATATACATTTCCCTATTATCACTGCACCCCATGCCCAAACACTTACCCCACACCACCTCACATGCACTTACATGACCTAGACTGGTTCTCACCTGGGAAACACCCCAAACTGAAAGAGGATTAGCCCAATAGGACACCCTGAGACCTTCTCCAAACTTGACTTGTTAAATTGCATAACGTCTTTGAGCATTTGTCTGGGTAAAGGGGGGTTCGATGCACATGTTTGGGTAATTTGATTATTGCATGTGATTTACATGTTATGATCCCTGTGACTTATGAACCCCTGGAGGGCGTACTTGTTGTTGCTGTAGGACCTTGCCCGGTGGACAAGTACACATGGGGGAATGATTAGCTCGAACCTTCATGGGGCTAAAAGCCCACAAATGGATGTTGTGACCCCAGCCAGGGGTAGGGAAACATCAGAGACTTGCACCAGGAAGAAAGAAGGACGTTGCACCGAAGACACCCCGACAGACCTAGACCCAGGGGGATCTTTCCCTTCCACCTGGACGTTGACCTTTGGGAGCCCATGATGTCACCTTTGTGACCCTAGACGTCATCCAAAGTCCGGGTTTGCACCTTGAGGTCAGTTGTGAGCTGATTGGCATGTGTGGGCATCATCTAGGGCCTTTGGAGGCCAAACGTCCTGCTTCTGGAGCCTAATGTTTCACCCTAGGGGCTCAACATCACCCTTGGAGATGATTTCAGTGGTTAATTAGTTTTATTTATGTAAAAACTGGATTTTTGATGTAATTTGGCATGGTCGGCCTTTTTATGACCTAAAATTAATTAAGGGTCGTTGATATTGTATAAATAGAGAGAAATTACTCTCATTTTTCATCATCACTCATCACACACTTAGTGTGGACTGAAATTTGCGCCCTCTTTAAGTGATGAAATAATTAGTGTGCAACTTCTTGGAGAGGCTTATTTTGGTGTATCTTGGCTATTTTTCATGGTGGAAGATCTCCAACTAGGGTTTGGCTTGATTATTCTTGGTGAAGTAAGTAGAAAATCTGCAATTTGTTTATGCTAATGAATGCTTGTGGTAAATTTTACTTGTTTCATGTTAAAGACTATGAAATTGCTTGCTTGAACCCTAGGAGAGAAACGTAAGTTACTTCTTTATCTCTATAGTTTTCCACTTGTTTAAATTTTTGAAGTGCACCTTGTTTAAGAAGTAGCTACTAGAGCCCTAAAGTGCTAGCTCTCTAGTAGTGTTACTCTACTTGCCTATTGCAAATATTATTTCAATAGTCTAAGGAAGGAAAATTCGCTAGGGCCTAAGATTCCTTACTTTCTAGCAAATTTCTCTCTAGGATTTGGATGTTTGAGCCCTTGGGTAACCAACACCTCCTCCATCCATCCCTTCTCATTTGACAAAGTATTATCATTGCTACTTTGCTCCAAGTTTTGTCGCTGCTATTGTGACTCCATGAACCCTAAAAGGCACTAGTCTACTCATTATAGTGAATGATTGATCAAACAAACACTCAAACCTTTCTTCTTGAATCTTTTGCTAACCCTAAACTAGACTAACTCCTTAGCTAACTTGCTGCTGTTGCAAATCACTGCTACAGCCTACAGCCATACTAATTCATGCTAAATTGCCACATTCACCTACATAACTCACACTTAGCTCATCCGGAAATCATTTGTGACAATTGTCAAGCAATCTACTAGATAAATGTTGAGTTTGCATGGTGTTTTCTTGCAAATTTTGAGCACTATAATTTGTTGTTGTTACAAAAGATTGCTACGGCCATCTAACTGCAGCAAATTCTCTGCAAAAGTGATATTAAATGCTAGCTAAACATTGCCAAATTTGTTTGTGATAATTTATTATCAATTTGCCTAGTCAAAGTTACTTTTTCTTGTCTTTTTCAAGCAATTTCAAGGCATAATTCTTGTGGCTGTTACAAAATACTCGTTGCTGTTATAAACTGTTACATTGTTGCAACTTTATATCAGCTAGCCCATTTTTTGAAGGTTCATGGTCTTAAGAAGCACTAGCATCATATTTTTGTACTTGCAAGCTGCTATATTTTCTTCTTGTCTTGTTCTGGGCAGGTACACTCCATTTTACCATTTGTTTCATCCCTTAAAGGCCATAAGAACCTTTTGAACTGAGTGACCAGTTAAAGGGGGATTTTCTTGCATCCTTGCCTTAGTTATCAGCCCTTTAGGTCACCAGGGACGTCTCCCCTGGGTTAACTTTGATATACTCCTAAATAGAAAGGGGTTTCCTATTAAGGTGACAGTGATAGGTCACCCCCTGTTACACCAATCTTTCATTCACTTGCCTTGGGCTTTGGGCAAGTACAGATTGTGCGATAACAAATATGAAGTTTACATTACTGTCCTAAATTTCTGTACTTGCAAATCTGATTCACAGCGTATTTCTCATGATGAATTGAGTTGTTAGTAGTGTAGGGTTATCATGTTGGTTTGATATAATAGTAGGCAGATATTTATGGGTGAATTGACAGGTAAATGGAAGATAATAGGGCAAATTTGTAGCTGGTACAAATCTATTATAATAAGATTAAATTCAGATCTGGTTTGTACTGGAGGATGTGCCCTTAAGAGCTAGGAATCATCTCCCAAGTTATATATGATTTGGTGTTTGTTTCCTTGAGCTGCCTAGTTGATTGGTTGATGGAGAAATAATTTATATGCTGCTGTAATTGATAAATCATATTCCTCCCAAGGGCTGAAAATTCATTAGGAAACAAATCCAAGCAACCCCAAGTAAGTAGGGTTAAAATCTGAGCTGTGAAAAAGTGCTGAAAATTCTTAGGAAGCACTCAACTCATGGATTTTTAACAAGGGACGCACAAAGTTCACCTCTACTCAAAGAAAGGAACACCTACCCCTTATGGCAGAGGAGGCAACAATACGATTTTCAAAGATGAGGAAAATATGGATGGTCGTGTGTGAAGGCAAAACATATGTGTTTGTGGAGAAGTTTGCATCCCTCATCAAACCAACAATTCATGGGGCAAGAGCTATGGGTAGGGGTGTGGGTGTGTTGTCAGATTGAGTGGGGGTAGTAGTCGAGGACCACCTCCCATAGGGCCCTAGAAAGAATCTTGTATTTGGCTATGACTATGAACAAGGATGAGAAATGGGGGGGGTAGAGTGATTTCCAAAGATGGGTGGTGTAGGAATCGACATACTCTATACCAAAGAAAAAGGTGGTGCAGGGTTGAGGTGGGTTGTTGGAGGTACATGGGGAGGTGGCAGACATGGAAAAGGTTAGATGGGCATGTTTTGCAAGGGATAGGGGGAAGATAGTGAAATGTCAGATGTGCAGGAGTAGATCTTAGTTTGCCAAAATGTAATCAACCACACAAACTCCACCTCTATGGGAGAAGAATATAAAACCAAGCTAGAGTAGCAAGTGATAGCATTCAAGAGTAATAGATCGTGTGATTCCCCAAGTTGTAGAAGGTATCACTCATAGGCTATGAGTGGCTCAATCCCATCCTTGGAAGTCTTGAGAAGACCCAATCTGTCATGTAATCGCACTTGTGAGTTCCTTGTAGGCATTGAAGCCCCCCCACAAAATAACCTCACTGAGAGAGGAGTGGGAAATATCTGCATAAAGGTCAAGGAAAGGGTCCCCCTCATCTCTCTATGAAGTGAAAAGTGTGACAAGGATGGGGGAAATAGAAAATTGAATTGTAAATGTCTCGAGGTAGGGGGCACTCCCGTGGATCTAAACCCACAGGAACCTAGTGTGCTCCTACAAGGTTATCATGGTAACACTGCCCTAGAGAAGGACATGGATGAAGCATGCAACTCCACCAGAGCCTTTGACGTTGTCGGAATGACATGTTCCCTATCGAAACGACCAAGCCTGGTGATAATCGTGGATCCAAGGTGGTGTCTACATGGGACTTGCATGTGTCTCTGTGAGAAATAGGAGGTTGTTATCACCTTTATTGTGTGTTCACGGATCAGTTTGCTAACTGATTTAGTAGATCCAAAACAGCACTATCATAAACTTTCCAAATGTCTAGGAATAGTCTCAAGTATACTATCATGAATGGACAAGAATCTGGGACAAGCTCCTTATCCCACCATTGCTTGCATGATCATATGGTGTATATACTACTCTTTCAAGCAGCCACATAATGAAAATCAACCTCTGTCGTGCTACCATCTGCCACAAGAAATGAGCTTATAGCAGTCCCTCAATATCAACAAGATCAAATCATTTGTTTTGTGGCTCACAGAGCAACATCCCTCTGTGTTTACAACTCCATCCATGGATCATTACAATGCCTTAGTCAACAGCAGAACTTCTTATGCAACAATTTGACCTCTTTATTGCTGGGAAGTAGTGATGATTAGAACATGAAGATGACCCTAGCATGTTGGCAAGAATCCCTGAAAATGTATATTTTGAGGGGTAACACACTCAAACACACTCCAATTGCACTCACACCTAGAATTGTACATTTGGATAAGGATTCAAATCATAGACCTTCACAATCTAAGGCAATGGGAACTGTTATTGCACAATTTGTACTTGCCCAAAGCCCAAGGCAGGTGCATCAAAATTGCCGTAACTGGGAATGACCTATCACTGCCACCTTAATAGGAAATCCCTTTCTATTTAGGAGTATGTTGCAGTACCCCAAGGGAGACGTCCCTAGTGACCTGAGGGTTTGAGAAGGCTAAGGAAAATGACACAAGGAGATCCCTCCCCTCTCACAGATCACTCAAGTTAAAAGGCTCTTTAAGTCTTATTGAAGATGAAGCAAATTAACAATATTGTGTACCTGCCCAGAACAAGACAACAAAGCAAAAAGAAGCACTTTCCAAGTACCTAAATGATATTAGTGCTTCATAAGACAATGAACTCTTAAGAAATGTACTAGCTGATAAAATAGCAGCAGTATAAAAGTTTATAACAGCAAATGATAATTTTATAACAGCCACAATGATTATGCATCAAATTGCTTGACAAAAGACCTGAAATAATAGTTTTAACTAGGCAAATTGATAATAGATAGTCACAAGCAATTTTAGCAATGTCTAGCTAGCATAACATATCACTTTTTATGGTTAATTTGCTACTGTTAGATGGCTGTAGCAATCTTTTGCAACAGCAGCAAGTAGGTTGATGATTTAGGCTAATCTAAGGTTAGTAGCAGTTAGTAGGTGTTCAAGAGAAGATGTTCTGAAAATTGTTTGATCAATCAACACGTGTAATGGGTAGACTAGTGCCTTCTAGGGTAATGGAGTCAATGATGGCAGCAGCAACTCTTAGAGGAAAATAGCAATGATAATATTTAGCCAAAGGGGATGGAGAGGATGAGAGAGGTGTTGGTAGCCCAAGGCCTCAAAAATCCAAGTCCTAGAGATAATTGCTAGAAAGTAATACAAATTAGGCCCTAGCGATTTCTCTTTTCCTTAAACAAATTGAAATAAAATATGCAATAGGCAATGAAGTAGGGTTACTAGAGTGCTACAATGGTAGGGCTCTAGTATCTACTCCTAGATAGGTGCCTTTCAAGAAATCTTAGCAAGTGGAAGATTATAGAGAAAAATATAGTAACATATGTCTTTCTCTTAGGGTTTCAAGCAAGCAATTTCATAATTTTTGACATGAAACAAGTAAATTCACCATAAGCATTCATTCACAATAAAGAAATGCATATTTTCTACTTACTTCACCAAGAATAATCAAGCATAAACCCTAGTTGAAGATCCTCCACATGAAAATTTGCCAAAATGCACCAAGATTTGCCTTCCCAAAAGTTGTGCACCTCTTAATTTCAGCCAATAACCCTTAACGAGGGTCGAATTTCAGACCACCACTTGTGTGATGAGTGAAATATGAAAAAATGAGAGTTTTATCTCTCTATTTATACAATAATTACAACCTTTAATTAAAATTAGGTCATCAAAAGGCCGACATGGCCAAATTACATCAAAAATCTAGTTTTTACATAAATGTTATTAATTAAACCCTAAAATCACTTTTAGAGGTGACATCGTGCCCTTCTAGGGTGACGTTGAGCCTCCTGGGTGGAACGTTGGGCCTCATCTGCAAAACGTTAGGCCTCCCAAGCCCCTGGATGATGCTACATGTGCCAATTAGCACACAATTGCCTCCATAATGCCAATCCTAACGTTGGGTGACGTCTAAGGTCACAAAGGTGATGTCATGGGCCTCCCAAGGCCAACATCCAGGTGGAAGAGCAAGATCCCCCTGGGTCTAGGTCAGCGAAAGTGTCTCCGGTGAAAAGTCCTTCTTTCTTCCCGATTCAAGTCTCTGACATCTCTTTGCCCCTGGCTGGGGTCACAGAATCCATCTGTGGGCCTTTCAACCCCATGGAGGTTCGAGCTAATCATCTCCCCATATGTGCTTGCCCACCGGGCAAAATCCTGCAGCAGCAACAAGTACGCCCTCCATGGGCTCAAAAGTCACAGGAATCATAGCAATGTCAATCACATCCAATAATCAAATTATCCAAATATGTGCATCAAGCCCCCCTTTACCTAGACAAATTCTCAAAGACGTTATGCAGTTTAACAAGTCAGGGTTGGAGAGGGTCTCAAGATGTCCTATTGGGCTAATCCTCCTCAAGTTTGGGGTGTTTCCCAAGTGAGAGTCAATCTAGGTCATGTAAGTGTGTGAAATGGTGTAGGGGAAATGTTTGGGCAGAGGGTGCAGTGATAACAGGGAAATGTAGGTCTTGCATGTGGGTGCCTATGTAGAGGGCGAGCTGCACCTTGTCATGGATGCCATTGTTTCCTAGCCCATTAAATGCCTTTTATTCTTAGTCTTATTGCTTTTTCTTTTCAAGGGAAAAGTTGGGGGACATTGTCCTGGCGTGGTGACCAGAGGTGACAGCGTTACCCACAAGCACTTCACGGAAATGAGAAGGTTGGCTCGTGATGAGACCCCCTTTCTCTTGGCTATGCCACCAAGAGCCACTACCCTGGTTTGGTGACCAGAAAGATGGTAGTGTCATACCGCTACATGCCCATGGACCTAATAGGTCGGCTCATGATGAGACCTCCCATCCACCAACTAGATATTCAGTTTTTTTATCTTGCGGGTCCTCTTTTCTTACTGAGAAGCCTTTTATTGCTTTCTCGGGAATCCCTGGGCAAAGCATCTCAAAGGTTTTATTTTGGCTTTTAACTCTTACCAGCTACTTTTACCATCTGGGCCTTTAACCCCTTCTTCCCACAAGGCAAGGTACAACCCTTTCTAGTGCGGCAAACCCAATGCCCAAACCAAGGTAGGGGAAGATGAGAGGGATAATGATGAAAAGTGGTAAGTATGGAAGGAATGGACGAT
>JASDQU010308431.1:0-27787 GCA_032191745.1 Picea mariana | reverse complement strand
GAGTTCAGTGCAACATATTCAAATGCTTTGAAAATCAGAGAGACACATACCATGATACCCGGACTCATTACCTCATGGAGCAAGACCCAGTGTTACTTCAGGACCAGGCCGGTGGGATGGATGTTGTTGATGATAGATGAACTACACTGAAGAAAACATGGGCCCTCCAGGGCCAAGCTTAAGTCGTTCGGCTCTCGGCACACCATGTCTAGAACCTGTGGGCCTCAAGACATAATATCCTTAGTTATCCCTAGGATAGGGGATAATAGGAACCAAATTGGTTCCACCAATAAGTTGTGATAAGAATCAAAGACAAAGTTAGAAGATTCAAGAAAGGAGTTAATGATAAATAATACTTTTCAGATTTAGAATTTTAGATTCTAAAACCTAGAACAATGGATATAACTTAAAAAGTTTAAAATTACTTCCTAGTTGGATTTTGTCCCTTTGTCAAATAGCCAACTATTTTCCAAATGTACCAATGCTTTCACTATATTCCAGAGCTTACTCTGTATAGCACCATGTTCTTTCTTATTGGGGACCATGCTCTTTATCAAAGTGAGACAATCCATCTTTGACCTCCCCATCCACTGAAATGTTATTTGTATAATGGTATTTTCGGTTTTACAAATACCCAACTACATGAAGATGTCCATTGAATTCTTTGTTCCATCTCTCAATCAATAATTCTCCAAATAAGAAGATACTATTGTCTTTTCTCCTTGTAGGTTGCCTTCATTACCTCCTTAGCTTGATCCCTGGACTCATAAAATAAGTCATTGTAGGTTTATCCCCATCCACCAACCGGCAACATTAACAAGAGTCTCGTTGAACTTAATGATCTCTTATGCTTTATTCAAAAAAGTAGTGTCATCAACTTGGGGAGTGATCTCTTTCCCTCTAAGCTTGCCACTCCACTGAGATGCACCCCATTCATTACAACAAAACATCTTCCTTAAGTTGTTCTTCTCGCCATTAAGAGATTGCAACGTAAGAAAGTTCATTACAAATCAAGCAATAGCTGGCCAAACAAGCTCTCTAACCCCTATCTTTTTCCTAATGAAATTTAGGACCAATGGGTGGTTGGAGATGAATTTGGTTATGGTTTTGGCTCGGTCCATGACCCTCGTCACCTATTTGATTTACATATATCCTCAAACATGAGTTCTACACAATGTGCAATGCATGGAGTCTAGAAAATAGTGGGTGTTTCTACTCCAACATGTTACTCATTGTAACATAATTAGATGCATTCTCAATTCTGATTTGAACAACAATCTCCACCCCCACCTCCATAACCACATTGCCTAAACAACTCAAATAATAACTTTGCATCCTTTGCCTGATTGGATGCATCAACCAATCTTAGAAACACAATGCCACATGGGAAAGAAATGAGGAAATTAATGATGGTTTTGGACTTTCCATTGGTCCATCCATCAAACCTGATGGTACATCCTTTTCTCATTTAAGATTCTTTAAATTCCTTCAAGTATTCATTTCTATTTTTCACCTTTTCTTGTAAAATCTACCACCTCAACCGTGATAGGTGGGGCCTTTGAAACCGAACCACACACAGCTATAGCATCTAGCATAGGATGATAATAGGGAGAGTAGACAACATTGAAAGTTATCTCTACATCATACCAAATTGGCCAAAGTATTAGAAAGAAGCTTCCTTACAATCCTTCCCCCATTGACTATCAATGTTGGGCTGAGAACCAAGTGTGTTGAGGGGTACAAAGAATGAATTTATCTTTTCTCTTTGGATCAGGTGTGACATCCCAATGCCAATCTCCTAGAAAGATAAATATAAAGGGATAAGGAGCAGCATGAGTGTAGGTGCCTTCAAAACCAAGGTTTCTAGATCCACTATGGTGTCCAAGGATCTCAGAACTTCTCTATATCTCCTCACTAATTTATTTTTTCTTTGCTTTCTCTATTGAAATGGATTCAACAAATGCTTCCTTTTGATCTTTTAAATCATCCAACACACTTGGGCAAGGTTTAACTTGCCTTTGAATATGCCGCAAGTGGCATTTCACCATGTGTATTCCCCCCCATTTGATTTCCTTCCCACAATGGTTGCATTTTAAATTCCCACTGCCAATATTTGTTCAATGGTTCCATGTAGGATCTCTCACCCTTTTGAAAGCCACCAGAATGTCTTAAACAGTATATAGGAAAAAAACATGTTGTCTTCATTTTTAAACACAAAATCAATGAAGCAAACTCTACCAGAATGAGGGTTTGGCATGTGTAAGCATACCTTTGCATTCCCCAAAATATCTCCTTCAATCTTGTAGCAAATCAGTAGACAACAGATGTAGACCAAATCCTCGCTGAAATTTGCCCCAACTCAGCACTGAATCAATGACAAATTTGTTCCAAGCACCAATGAATGCAACAGCTCCAAGTTCTTCATATGCTCACAATGAGAAGTGTGTGAGGCAAATAGAGGGGGTATGTTTATAAACTAGATTTTAGGGTTTTACGAATGTTGAAAGGTTTTTTCTCTTTTTTTCATCTTTTGAGGTTGACTAGGTCGTGCCCAATTAGCCTCATGAGACCAACCAATCAGTTCATTCTCAAAACCAACTAGTTGGTCAATTATGTCCTAAACCGGCTTTGCACTGGCCAGTTCAAGACAAAACCAGTCTAAAACCAATTTACATCACCAATTTTGATTGGTTTAGGCCTAAAATTACTTAGAACCAATCAGTTCTGAAAACATTAGCAACAACCACCATAACAACCATTACAGGGGTGGAGCCTCGTAGTAATAGGCATACTTTCCTATAGGTTGTAAACAGCAAGGCAACCACATAACAAGTTGTCATGGCATCATCCTACAGCAAGAGACTGCAATAACTATGGGGTTTGACCCCTGTAACTATTGTTACAACCCTTGACACCAAAATGGCATGATATTGAACAAACAAAGAAAAGGTCTCCTTCAAGTGACAAAGATGTCATGAAAGGATCCATGATGGCATTAAAGAAGATTTATGATCTAGATGTAGCAGAAGAATCCTTTGTCCAAACTCAATTTGCCCAATTTTCACATGAGCAATGTGAGTTTGGCAGAATTAAGGCTTTGTGTGAAAGGCATCATGGAAAAGATCTAATAAACTAGTGGCAAATACATGGTGTGCATGCCCAAGAGCTATAAGCATTAGTTATATGGTTACTCCCATAAGTAGCTAGATCCTCAACATGCTAGAGGAATTGGAGTACTTGAGATTTTATAAAGCCAAATGGGATCTAAGAAGGCAGAAAACTCAGTTTACATTCATAGCACCCATCCTTACTTGGAAAGACCCAAGGTACAAGGAAGGTGCTTCTAAAAATGGGACCAATTTACAGATGATGGTATATGTGTGCACGATGAGATCCAACCAGATGGATTGCGGAGCTACCTATACTTACATACCCAACAAATAAGCCACAACTTGAGAGCAATGAATATCTTCAGAGCATCTTGACTAAGGATCTAGAGTGTGTAGAACATCAAGAAGACTCAATTGTCAGCATTACTAATTAGTGACCAGTCACTAGCGATTTATGCTTCATGAGTAAATGCCAGCATGTTTTGTACTTATCTATAAATCTAAAATTATTACTGAAGTGTTGAAGTTTAAATCATTGATCTGAAATTTTGAAAATTAAATCATTAATGTGAAACCTATTATGTGGCTGAGATCTGGGTATAAAATCTAGAAGAGAAATACTTAATCTGAACAATAAACCATTCACACAAAATACTCAACAAATGAGATGTAGAGAAAACCCTTGAGGTAGGGTATCACCATATATTATTCCTTACGGAAGGAATTGCACTCCTCAAGCAATCCTTGCTTGTCACAATAAAAATATGCTTCACTATGCTCCAATACATTGCTTGCACTTCTTTATATAGCACTCTCTATCTCCTAGGAACATTCTAGAGAAGGAATATTCTAGTAGGTGGAACCTTCTAGTAAGCCTTCTCACCTTTATGGTGTTCACACTATTACATGGGCCTTATTTACTAGAATTGGACTCCATACAATACATAACCACATTCCCATTGGGTACCTCCTTAGGTACCCCATATTACCCCCTTAGATATACTACATTCCATCCCCGTTCGCATGTTTCGTCCTCGAAACATGGGAAGAAACCATACAATATGATTGGCTAAGCAATGTAGCCAGTTGGTACCAAGCACGAGCCTCCATCCATCCTAGTGGAATGTGAACTTGGGGTCCAATTGTTGTGTTTCCATCTGGACCTGGAATTTAATTTCTCCTTGCTGTGTTGTGATGTCTCCATGCATTGTTGTTATGCCGCCAGGTATCTCTCGATTGCTTGTCTTTTGGGTGCCATGCTAGTCCATAATAAGTGTGTTGATGCCCATGCTCTTGCCTTGATGACTGTTGTTTGTCCAAGTAGTTTGGATGGCAATAGATAACAACCTTAGCTCTCGGTTCTTCTGACTTGGACTCTTCAACATGTGGTTCCTTTGAGTCATGTAGCTCCTTGGCTTCCTTTTTATGCCCTTCCTGAGACTTTTGTTCATATGTGTCAGTAGGCTCTGCTTCTGATTCGACCTCTAACTCTACAATTATGTTCACTGCAATAACTTCTTTAGTTGCTCCCGTGGGCTCTTCTAGCTTAATAAGAGACATATCCTGAAGTGTAATTTTCTTTCTCTTGTACCATATCTTCAAAAGCTTCTTTTGCACATTCACATTAACTGTACTAACTGATTCCATCCAAGGATATCCAAGAATAATATTCACATCATTCATATCTATTGCATGAAAATCAGAATGCAACACATATTTGTCCGTTGTAATCTTCAAATCTTTAAAAAATTGAATATCGTTACCTTCAACCTCTGTGCTTTGAATATTCCCTGTAGGTACACTACAAAACCAGAATTGTGATTTTGACATTGTCAATATCATAGTTGATATTGTTTTACATTTTAATTTTAATTTTTACATTTCTACTTAAGTAGTTCTGTATTTTACTTTTTTCCAAACTTAACGTTTTAAACATATTTAAATATTATATATATATATATATATAAGTGCCGCACTCCCCTGCACCCAATTTCAAAAATGGTGCACCTGTACCCCCATCTGCACCCATGCCAACACACCTTGGCTACCTAGGTATAACACTTTTGACTAGTCTAATTTTTTACATCAAGAGTGCAGTGATAACCAGATTTACTTCTTACCTGTACACTTCTAATAACTCAAATAAAAAAGTTGGTCCATCGTGTTTAAGAAAGGGATAATCACAATATTCTCTCTTTATTGTATGAACAATGCAACCTTAGATATTATGAAACTAAAATTGTAAGACAACAGAAAATCATTCAAAAGCAGCTTTTTTATGTAACTTATTACAACAAATATCTTTGATATCACAGACCTTCCAATCCTGCCTCCAATTCGACCATGGGATTTTGATGAAAAATGATGAGTATAGTGTCCTGAAGCTCCAAATATAGTTGGTCCAAACTGCAAAATACACTCCATCAAAACTAAAGCAATGTAAGAGAGGCATATATTTATCCTATGATGCATAACAGGGTAATGAAAGAAGAGCTGGAGTAAGAAGACAAACAAGAGCAGAATACAAAAGAAATAGCCACAAATAAATTAAATGAATACCATGAAGGTAGGAGAAAAGAAGGGATCTCAATTGCAATGATATTTCCAAACCTATCAATCACAAATCTTGTCTACAGAACAATTCATAGAGAGAAATGATTGGACACCATGGGAAATAAACCAAGACACTATAAGGTAATGAACTGAAACTATATAAACTGCATAATATGCTAAACTGAAGGCAGAATAGCATGTATCACTGCTCAATTGCTTGACAATTTATCTGTTGTACTCAGAAAGACATTTAAAACAAATATTGTACAAAAGCAAGCCTTATGAAATTTTCTAATGCAAATAGAAAACAGTAATTTTTGGGTTAAGAAAGAAGCGAGAATGTTTTGCAATGTTGTAATAGACAGTTATAAGAAAATGTACATACAAATAGTAAACTCTACAACAGATAAGAGTCAACAAGTTAAGACAAAAAGCAAGCTAAACCCAATAGTGCAAAGAATAAATGAATATAATGCACACATATTACTATCATGTATGTTCATCTCAAACCCTTTCTCTGTTATTATGCTACAATGAATGAGGATGGTTGAGGAATACAAGCCATAATCACCACGTCCACTTGGAATAAAGTGTAATAATGCCAAGTATTATTAGCAACTGGGCCTGAGAGGAAAGTATTCTTCAAGAACATTAATTTGATATATCACCTTACAGAACTTTTAGCATAAGATTTCCCTCAAGTTTTATATGCAGTGTACAAAACCTGGAACAAATTCTAAGACTACTGAAAAAAATATCTAATACAATTTGAAGTGAAAAAGGCATTATATCTTAATCAATTATGGCTAGGAGTGCCAATCCAACAATTTACATAGGTTTGCCCATAATAATTAATCTAATAACTACAAACCTATGAAGAGTTTAACAGATCACGCTAATTTCGAAAAAACATGACAGCAGAGTAAAATGCAGTAGGGACAAAGTATAGCTAGTTCTGACAGGACGAAAAATAATGATAAGATCAGTGTTATCTTAATAGAGGCTGGTAATAATGTGGAAGCTATCCGTTGAATGAATACGGCTTCTAATATTCATGCACATCAATAAGCCTATAACAAGTACTTGCTATAAAATGACTTCATATGCTAACTTTGCACTACATGTTTGATCTAGCTAAAAAACCTGCATACCTCTTCACAACATGAACTGTGTATAAAATAAAAGAAACTCTACTAAAACCATTCCTCAAATTTTGATGCTATCTGACTAGTTAAGATCATATGTAAACAAAATCCCTAAAGGAATTTAATTAGTAAAGACAATCAAACCTTCAACTCGCCTGCCGCCGAATTCTTTTCCTCTTTTCTTTGCCATCCAACAGCTATAGTTGGATCTGTCCCTAATACAAGCTGTATCTGTAACCACAGAAAATGTATTTTTGTGAGCAAATGTAAAAGGTTCCATAAACACCATATATCCTACTATAGTTGCAGGCCACACAAAAGGTGGAAAAGGTTAGAAAAGTAAGGAACTATGAAATAATAACCTTAAAGTTACTTATACTAACCCCTAACCCGTACTAAAGAAAGGTGAGACTTGCATATGTTGACAAGTGGCAAAAACTGAAAAGTTAAAGAGCTCCATGTAATAAAAAATGGCACTGAGAGATGCTATGCAGTACAAGATTCAGCAACTATAGGGTCTTTGTAGTTTCGGAATCTGTGTATTTTTATGTAGAGTTGTAAATTTTACTGACAATGATTGGGTCAGACCTGTAAATGGTAATTTCTATTGCATCTACCAATATCCCAATTATTACAGGTTAAAATAGTTGCCATGCAGGTATTAGGTTGCAAACTATAACAATGATGGGAGCAGAAGGCAGTAGCAAATAAAAGAGGCTCCAAGTGTAGAACAAGTATGCAGAACAGGTGCCAATGAACATAACATGCCACAATGGCAGTATAGTTTTTAATATGATAAAGATTGTTATTATCTTTTTTATATAAAAGAAAAGTCTTGTTTTTTAACAAATACAAGAAAGGCTTATTTGTCTGTCAGGACAGAAAAAATGTCATCAACAGGTTTCTGGGATTGATCCATCGGACAATCATCCACAGGTATACTTAGGTATGAATAAAATTGATGAACCCCCTCCCTTTTCCATTTCGTTGTTGAATAATGGTTTCTTACCTACAAATTGTATGCTAGATTCAGAAGCATTAACTAATGTCATGACTCTTGAGGTGATGAATGAATTATGGTTGACAATTTCTAGGCCTTAAAGAAATGTATAGGTTGTTGGCATGTTTACAGGAAGAGTGTGTTCGTCATCGATGGCAAGAACAGAAGGCGAGAAAGCTCAGGAGGAAGAGCTACAGTGGCCGTTGGATCACTGATCCAAAGGACTTTCAACCGAATACCCGACAACTGTTGGATCACTCTAAGTGGAAGGACAGGATAAGCTAGAAGGGCAGCACCGAAGATAGATCGAGCCATCGATCTAACAACATGATCGACGAACAACATTTGGTTCATATCAAAATTTGCGAGGAGGTTATTGTTCGGGGAATCTCACTTCGGGAGAATTGGCAACTTGAAAGTCGAATTACTCGAAGCCCAAAATCCGAAATGAATAAGGACCATCGGATCTGGAGAAAATGCGATGACTGTTAAATCAGGGAGAACAACGTTAGCAGACCACGTCTACAAGGACATGTGACAGACCACGTCAACAAGGACACATGGCACAATCAGACAATGACAAGTGTCAAGTTGAAGCGGTATTTCAGGTACATGCAAATCACGAATCAGAGTGACACGTGGTAACTACTAGGCTCGTGACACGTCATCAAGTGACGTAAGTAAGTTACGTCACTCCGGGAGTTTTACCACCAGCACTTGCCCAAAGTCCCGAAGTCCCGAATGCCAAAGTCTTGAAGTGGACACGAAACATCCGATCTGAATATCACTTCGGGAGCATTCTCGACCGTCGATCTACTACAGTGGAAGGATAGTGTAAGTGGAAGTATTAACCGACAGCAAGCGGTCTCCACCACTTATGACTTACTCAGCAGGTGATCACTCCGGAGGAAAATGGAGCAGCGATTAGCAAAGATTTATATCTCAAGATGGTAGGGTGGTGCTAGGGAGGACTATTGTCCTCAAAGTTTCAAGTGGGTGCTTGAACATAGGGAGTTGTAGCTTCCATCTGGTTGCAACCAGAAAAACCAGGGTGGTGCAAGGGAGAACCATTGTTCTCTGTTATACAGGGTGGTGCAAGGGAGAACCATTGTTCTTTGTTATACAGGTTGGTGCCTATGTGACTAGAAGTTGGTGCTTCCATCCAGTTGGTGTTGGAACACTCAGGGAGTTGGTGCTTCCTTCTAGTGGGTGCTAGAGAAACCAGAGAGTTGGTGCTCCCAGCAAGTTGCAGCTTGTAAAACAGAGGTGGTAGCCTCACAAAGAGTTGGTGCTCATAAGAATGATAATGTACAGAAAATAAAGACTACTTATCATATTAAGAAGAAGAGGTTTTCTCCCTTTATGGGTTTCCTCAAGAATATCTATCCCTGTATACTTCATGTGTGTGATTGATGTTGAATACTCTATTGCTTACTTCCCTGAATTATTGTGATCATCATTGAGTGTTTTGTAATGAGTTTAAAATGGGTATAATTGTTTAAGCACAGTAACAACTGATTCACCCCCCCCCNGTCTAACACTTGGTATCAAAGTTCGTTCCTTTTATCTAAGGGTAGATCCTAGAGCTTAAACATGACTAGCCATGAAGGAACTTCAACCAATAAGGCCCCCCTGTTCAATGGAATAAACTTTGCATTCTGGAAAGTTAGGATGAGAACCTACATAATGGCTTTAGGTGCAGATGTCTGGGATGTGGTAGAGACTGGTTATGTAAAGCCAATTGTACTAGCTTCTGAGGATGACAAGCTAGAATTCAGCTTCAACACTAAGGCTATGAATGTTATTCTGAGTGGACTTGCAGAAGCAGAATTTGTAAAAGTTATGCACATAGAATCTACCAAAGAAATGTGGGACAAACTCATTAGCAGTTATGAAGGTAATGAGAAGGTAAAGGATGCCAAGCTTCAAACCTACAAATTACAGTTTGAATAGCTAAAGATGAAAGAGGATGAAACTGTTGGGAAGTACTTTCTGAGAGTTGAAGAACTAGTAAATGCAATGAAAGGACTTGGTGAAAAAATTGAGGAAGCCTCTTTAGTTTAGAAGATTTTAAGATCTCTCCCTGATAGATTTAATCCAAAAGTTTATGCAATAGAAGAACTGAATGATCTTAAAATTCTGCCTATTGACCAACTCCTAGGAACTCTGACTGCTTATGAAATGAGGATAGGTAAAGATAAACCCACCTATAGAGAAGCATCATTTAAAGTAGATAAGAATGAGGATTCTGAGCCTGATTAAATTGAAGCAAAATTCGTGAGAAGACTAAAGAAAGGATCAAGCAAGTACCAAGGCAAGTTGCCCTTCAAATGTTTTAACTGTGGAAAGATAGGTCACTTTGCATCTAAGCGTCCACACAAGAAGAAAGACCAGAACTCTGAAGGTGAAGAGAAGTACAAATCCAAGAGATTTGGTAAAAAGAAAAGTTTATGTGTAAACAATGATGACTCTTCAGGAGACATAGATAGTGATTCTTCTTGTGATGATAAGGTTAATGACTTTATGCTTATGGCCAAAGAGGATTATGATTATAAAAGCACAGGAAGTGATGTTAATGATGAAGAAGTTGTGGTTGACTTGGAAGGAGAACTGATCAGTGCCCTAGAAGAAATTGCTAGACTTAGATTTAAGAAAAAAAAAAAACAATTGTTGATACAGTTCGAGAAAGACTGTAAAAAACCTGATGAAGACTTTGCCCTACTAAAAGTGGAATTAGAAGAGGCAAAGAAAATAGAGGACATTCTGAAACAGCAGTTATCAGAGAAGAAGGCAAGATGTGAAGCCTTGGAAGAAGAGGTAGTAAAAACCAGAAAAGAGATGGAGAAGTTTAAAGCATTGTGAAGTTTAAAGCATTGTATCTCCAAAATCTTCCAAGCATTAAAGCCTCAGCGCAACTAAACGACATTCTGAGCAAACACAGATCTCCTTTGTTGAAGACTGGTTTAGGCTATGTAAGTGGTTCAAGCAGCAAAGAGCCAGTAAAGATGATCAAGTTCCAAGTTAGCAGACAATCAGACCATGTGAGTACTCTGCCACCAAAAGCTAATAAAGACAAGATGATCCCTGATCAAAAACAAAGATATCAAAAGATGGAGCAAGAAATGCCAAGAAGAAGGCCATCCTTCAGGTACCAAAATTTCTTCCATGGTTACTTTTTTTACTGCTTTAATTTTGGCCATAAGATTGCAAATTGTCAAATTAAGTTTAGAGACATGCAACTGAGGAGATCAAGAAATAAACAATCTTTGCAACATAGAACTAAACAGCCAATGAGTAGACAAAGTTGCACCAATCACTTTGACCTATTGAACAATGAGCTTGAATGCCATAACTGTCATAACTTCGGCCACAAAGCTACAAACTGTCGTTTGAAGAATTACAAAGCAGATCCAAGGATAAAACCCTTAGCTAGAAATGTCAGCACATGGAAAAAGAAAGATAGTGAAAAATGTGGCCTAGTACTTTCAGCTCAAAAACAAAAAGACCCAAGGTATATAGATAGTGGATGTTCCAAGCACATGACTAGAGACAAGGATAAGTTTCTGTCTATAAGTAAAATCAAAACAGGAAATGTGACCTTTGGAAATGATGAACCAAGTAAAATCAAGGGTAAAGGGATGGTGAGTTTGAGTAATGGCAAAGGAAAAGCCCAGGATGTTCTGCTTGTAGATAGGCTGAAACATAATTTGCTCAATGTAAGTCAAATGTGTGACAGAGAATGTGAAGTGGTGTTCACTTCCAAAGATTGTAAGATAAAGTATGTAAACTCAGGACAAGTGGTGGCTAAGGGCATAAGGACAGATAATAATGTATATGTGTTGAAAGAAGATAGAGAAGAGTGTCATCTAAGCAAACATGATGAAAGTTGGTTATGGCATAGGAGACTCGGACATCTAAACTTTGACCACTTAATCAAGCTCAAAAATCTTGAGGCAGTAAAAGATCTTCCAAGAATATCAAAGCCACAAGATTCTGTGTGTAAACCCTGCCAAGTAGGAAAGCTAACCAAGACACAGTTTAAATCCAAGAGCTCTACTTCAACAGAGAAACCACTCCAATTAGTTCATATGGATCTATGTGGACCATCAAGACAGGAAGGCACAGGGAAGGAAAACTGCTTCATGTCGATCATTAATGATTACTCCAGACTCACTTGGGTTGCTTTTCTCAAAGAAAAAGCTGAAGCATTTGAGAAATTTAAAATATTTAAGGCTTTAATTGAGAATCAAACTGGCAACAAGTTAAAGGCAGTAAGATCAGACAGAGGATGAGAATTTATGTCAAGTGATTTCAAGGAATTCTATGATAAACATGGGATCAAGAGAGAATACACAATCCCAGGAACTCCACAGCAAAATGGAGTAGTTGAGAGGCAAAACAGAACAGTTCAACAAATGGCCAGGTCAATGATGAATAAGAAGAACATTGATCAAACCTATTGGGTAGAAGCAATACACATAGCAATCCATATTCTTAACAAAGCCCACCTCAGACCACACAATGACAAGACACCTTATGAACTGTGGTATGGAAGACCTACTTCAATCAAACACTTCAAATTCTTTGGGAGTAAGTGTTACATAAAGAACAATAATGAAAACCTTGGCAAGTATGATGATAGGGTTGATGAAGGCATCTTCTTAGAATATGCTACCAATAGTAAAGGATATAGATGCTTTAATAAAAGATTGTATAAATTAGTTGATTGCATTGATTTAAAGGTTGATGAAGGAGTCCCAATAAGAGAGGTGAGCAATATTGAATCTGCTACCGAGGACACAGCTGAAGCTGAAGATGAATAGGTCCAAGAATCAGAAGGAGAAGACTCTCAGTTAGATACAAATACTCTGCAGGACTCAAACCAGGAGATCAAGACAAAGACACCCTCCAGAGTTATTAGGAAGAATCATCCTGAACATCAGATAGTTGGTCATCTAAACCAAGGAGTTCAGACAAGAAAGCAGTTGAATAATGTCTCAGAACAATCTCAGATTGCCTTTTTGTCTTTGCTTGAACCTAAAGACTTTAATGCAGCCAGCGAAGATGACCATTGGGTTAAAGCCATGAATGATGAACTTGACCAGACTGAGAAAAACAATACTTGGGAGATGGTTCCTAGACCTGAAGGTAAAAATGTCATAGGTTCCAAATATGGGTCTTTAAGAATAAATTGAATGAGCAGGGACAAGTTGTCAGGAACAAAGCAAGATTGGTCTGTAAGGGTATGCACAGATTGAAGGACAAGATTTTGATTAAACCTTTACACCAGTGGTAAGATTGGAAGCCATCGGAATGTTTCTTGTCTATACATGTCATAAGAAGTTTAAAGTCTATCAAATGGATGTCAAGTCAGATTTTCTAAATGGAGATCTAAAAGAAGAAGTCTATATGGAACAACCAGAAGGTTTCCAACTGTCAGATAACCCTGACTTTGTCTGCAAGCTGAAGAAAGCCATATATGGGTTGAAACAAGCTCCTCATGCCTGGTATTACAGACTGGATAAGTATCTTCTAGACAAAGGGTTCAAGAGAGGAACAGTTGACTGCAACCTATATATCGAAACAGAGGACAATGATTTGCTCATTGTGTTGGTCTATGTAGATGACAATGGTTTGCTTATGCCATGAAGTCTGAATTTGAAATGTCTATGATAGGGGAACTGTCATTTTTTCTTGGTTTGCGAATTACTCAGAGGTCTGAAGGAATATTTATTTCTCAAGAGAAATATCTAAGAGAAATGTTGAAAAGGTTTCAAATGGAAGATTCTACACATGTTAGTACACCTATGGTGGTTGGTTGTAAGCTCAGTAAAGATGATATTTCCCTGATGTTGATCAAAGAACATATCGATCAATGATAGGCAGTCTTATGTACATCATAGCATCCCGTCCTGATATAATGCAAGCTGTTAGAATGGTAGGTCGTTATCAATCTGCTCCTAAACAAAGTCATTTAGCAGTTGTCAAGAGGATATTCAAATATTTGAAGGGTACAATGACTTATGGTCTTCGGTATCCTAGAAATCAGAATTTTCAATTAACTGCATATTCAGATGTTGATTGGGCAAATTGTTTGGATGAGAGAAAGAGCACCAGTGGAGGTGCATTCTTCTTAGGTGATTCGTTAGTAGCATGGCTTAGTAAGAGGCAGGGATCTATTTCATTATCAACTACAGAGGCAGAGTACATTGTTGTTGCTACTTGCTGCACTCGGATTTTATGGATGATACAAACTCTTGCAGATTTGAAGGTAACATATACTTATCCAATTCCACTTCATTGTGATAACACCAGTGCCATTAGTGTCTCCAAGAATCATGTTCTTCATTCAAAGACTAAGCAAATACTGATAAAATATCATTTTCTCAAAGAACAGGTTACAAACAGAGTTGTTCAGTTGCATTATATTCCAACCACAGAACAAATTGCAGACATCTTTACTAAACCCCTAGCCATGACACCATTTGAATATCTCCATCAGAAGCTGGGTGTCATCCCTTCTCTCACCTAAGAGAGTACATCCTGTCAGGGGGAGTATGTGTTGGTTGAATATCTGATACCTTCGAAAAGTACTGCAACAGCTCAAGGGGAGCATGTTTTCTTTGACATTGATGTCATAGGGGAAGAAAAGGTGTTGTCTGGATGCTACAGTTGGAGGTCTAAGCAGAATAGTGCAGCCTTTCAGGGTTTCCATAAATGCCAAAGGGGGAGATTGTTGACATGTTTACAGGAAAAGTGTGTTTGTCATCGATGGCAAGAACAGAAGACGAGAAAGATCAGGAAGAAGAGCTACAGTGATCGTTGGATCACCGATCCAAAGGACCTTCAACCGAATACCCGACAACCATTGGATCATTCTAAGTGTAAGGACGGAATAAGCTAGAAGAGTGGCACCGAAGATAGATCAAGCCATCGATCTAAGAACATGATCGACGAACAACATTTGGTTCGCGTCAAAAGTTGTGAGGAGGTTATTGTTCGAGGAATCTCACTTCGGAAGAATTGGCAACTTGAAAGTCGAATTACCCGAAGCCCGAAATCCGAAATGAATAAGGACCATCGGATCTAGAGAAAATGCGATGACCACTAGATCAGGGAGAGCCACGTCAGCAGACCACGTCTACAAGGACATGTGGCAGACCAAGTTGGCAGACCACGTCAACAAGGACACATGGCGCAATCAGACAATGACAAGTGTCAAGTTGAATCGGCATTTCAGGTACGTGCAAATCACGAATCTGAGTGACACGTCATCAAGTGACGTAAGTAAGTTACGTCACTCTGAGAGTTTTACTTCGGGAGTTTTACCACCAACACTTATCCAAAGTCCCAAAGTCTCGAATGCCGAAGTCCCAAAGTGGACACGAAACGTTCGATCTGAAGATCACTTCGAGAGCATTCTCGACCGTCGATCTACTACAGTGGAAGGATAGTGTAAGTGGAAGTATTAACCGACAGCAAGCGGTCTCCACCACTTATGACTTACTCAACAGGTGATCACTCCAGAGGAAAATGGTGCAGCGATTAGCCTAAAGTCCCGAAGTTCCGAACGTCGAAGACCCGAAGAGCCAAAGGAGTTGAGGACCGTCGATCTGTAGGAGGACACACGTCAACAGATCGTGAACTCCGGGTACGAAATACTCCGGAGGAAAGCAAAGAGTGAAAGCGTCGAAGCCTCGAAGTGAATCTCGACCATTGATCGAGAAGGGTGCCAAGGGCCGTCGATCTGGTCTTGGTAGAAAGTGTCGAAGTCCCGAAGCAGACTAGAGCCGTTGATTTGAGTAGGATGCGTGGCAGGAATCTATGGACTCCGGCGAAAAGAATTATGGGAGAGCGTGAAGGTTGAGAATTGAAATCATCGAAGCCCGAAGTAGCGAAGCAGATCTCGACCGTTGATCGAAAAAAAGGGACACGCGTCAGTGGATTGTCAACTCCAGAAGATTGAAGTACGGAGGAAATCAGGGTTTGAGAGTTGAAACTCCCGAAGCGCGGATCACGAAATAAGTCGTAGCTGTTGATTTGGAAGGGAGCTACGTGTCAACAGATCGTGGAGATCTAGGATCGCGCGTGGAAGGAGGAAAGAAGGCAGATAACAACCGTTGATCGAGAGGCATCGCCAAGGGATTGGAGATCAATGGTCGTGCTCAATTGCGGGGTCAGATCATGCTCGAGTCTTAACTTTTCTTGAGCGGTCTGCAATCAAAACGATATCGCCAAAGGCATACGTGGAGCTCTGTAGTGAATTGTGGGGCGAAAAGCAGGTTTCCCTCAAACCGCCTTTGGCCGCGCCCGCAATCGCGTGGTCACATGATATCATCGCCCAAGGTCACATCAGTGGAAGATAGGGGAAGGAGCTAGCGCTGCTAGGCTCTACATCGAAGGTTACGCATTGAAAAGTCAAAAAGGCCTCTGCATGTATAATCCAACGGCACTAATCAAATAGAATCTAGTCGAAGGGTTGTTTCACTTTGTGGTTTCTTGATCAGTTACACTAACTGAATCATTGTTCCTGAGTGTTGTAATCATGATTCCTGAGCGTCTTTGAGACTCCCGACTTGAGCGTTGGAGATGCGGAGTGTAACGGATGATGAGAGCAGGAATAAAAGAAAGATGTTGTGACAGAGGAAGGTTGTTGTTTCTTTGTAAAGCAAGTTGGATAGTTATTTACACAGGTAGAAGGCAGCCAAGAGTATGTGCGAAAGTGCAGAGGGGAGGCATAGTGCATAGAACGGACATGGCGCACAGAGCATAAAACACAAAAGAACAGAAAGTGCAAGAAGATGTGAGCAAGAAGACACTGATGCAGACAGAGCAGAGCAGTGTGGCAGAACAGTGATGAGGCTGATAAGCCATTGATAAATACTGTATCACTGTAATAAACTTTAGCAAGCAAAGATTTATATCTCAGGGTGGTGCTAGGGAGGACTGTTGTCCTCAGAGTTTCAAGTGGGTGCTTGAACATAGGGAGTTGTAGCTTCCATCTGGTTGCAGCCAGAAAAACCAGGGTGGTGCAAGGGAGAACCATTGTTCCCTGTTATACAGGTTGGTGCCTGTGTGACTAGAAGTTGGTGCTTCCATCCAGTTGGTATTGGAACACTCAGGGAGTTGGTGCTTCCTTCTAGTGGGTGCTAGAGAAACTAGGGAGTTGGTGCTCCCAGCAAGTTGCAGCTTGTAAAACAGAGGTGGTAGCCTCACAAAGAGTTGGTGCTCAGAAGAATGATAATGTACAGAAAATAAAGACTACTTATCATATTAAGAAGAAGAGGTTTTCTCCCTTTATGGGTTTCCTCAAAAATATCTGTCTCTGTATACTTCATGTGTGTGATTGATGTTGAATACTCTATTGCTTACTTCCCTGAATTATTGTGATCATCATTGAGTGTTCTGTAATGAGTTTAAAATGGGTATAATTGTTTAAGCACAATAACAACTGATTCACCCCCCACTCTCAGTTGTCTAACATAGGCGATGGACTCAAGAGAGGTACAGGTTTGCAGGATCATTAAAGGACTTGAGCCCTGTTTGGAAGAAATCCGGATAGAGTCCTAACTATGGATATTGTGCTCATTGATTGGCCAGCAAAATGGGGCATGCTTTTATCTAAAAAGTGGGCAGCAGATGTCGAAGAAAGTGTCCAGATGGACTGGTCATATGCAGATATTCTGGAGGCATCGATTTACAAGGTGAGGTTGTTCAGAGAGAGAAATGTTGCATAATATTGAAGATCCAAAGAAATTGGACAATGAACCTTTGTATCTTGAGCTATCTGAGCCAGACTTGGGTGCATATGCAGTGATGGAGGAGCCCAAACAACCAGTTGTACCACTTAAGCTTGTTAGCAAGAGATTCTCAGATGGTTTATCGACTATGAACTTTGACAGTGCATGATCCAGATCAGCAGCAGGTGCGGGGGTTGTTTTCACATCCTCCTCAAGTAATTGAACTTTTATTGCACTAATAATATGGCTGAGAATAAGGACTTGTTGTTAGATCTTGAACAGGGGCGAAAAATGGGAATAAAGTGAATGAAAGTACTTGGGGATTTGAACCCAAGTCTTAAGAGATACATGGAAGCAGTTTGGGATGAAAATGAATGCTTTCTAGCATTTTCTATTGCTGTTGTCCCAAGGTCTCAAAATCCGTGTGCAGGCTCCATGGCATCATCAGCCACTTGTTTCTATCCATGCACAATTTGTTCCTCATACTCAGTGTTTGGTTGAGGTGGATTATGACCCTCTATTCCCAAAAATATTGGTTGTTGGCAAGTTTTGATGACAAAAGATGTGTTTAATTTTTTAAATTGCATTAACGAGTTTTCATCTCACTTGGTTGATGAAGTGCAGGAGGGTGATCCCCCAAGAGGTCCAATTGCGGACTAAGAGGTTACCAAGAGGTTTAGTTCCATTAGAAAAGTTATTTGATAAATCTGATGTATTCAAAGGAAATAATAACACTGATTTGGATGAACAAGTGATTGAGTTAAATATTGGTTCCAAAGAGTCCCCAAGACTTATCAGAGTTGGTTAAGGTTGTACAGTGTACCCAAGGGGGAAGGAGGAAGTTGGAGGCTTTGGTACATGAGTATAAAGATGTGTTTTCATGGTCTTAGGACAAGTTAAAAATGTATGATCCACAGGTAATCAAGCATGCAATCCCACTAAAGAAAGATGCTAAGCCTTTCAAATAGCGCCAAAGACACATGAACCCTAAAGTAGCTCTGATCATACAGCAAAAATTATAGAAGCTCTTAGAGGCTCACATTATCACTCCTATCAAGTATTCAAACTGGGTGGCTAATGTGGTTCCAGTTAGGAAGAAGAGTGGAGAGATTTGAATATGTATCGATTTCATGAACCTCAACCTTGCATACCTCGTAGATAACTATTATCTTCCTAGCATGAAACATTTTCTGCAAACAAGATCAAGGATGATGTGTATGTTAGACGGATTCTCTGGTTATAATCAAGTACCGATATCTGATGAGGACAGGTATAAGATTGCTTTCACTACCCTTTGGGGGACTTACGCATATGTACAAATGCCTTTTGGGTTAATGAACACTGGAGCCACTTTCTAGCATGCTATGGACTTTGCTTTCTCTAATTTTTTGTACAAATTCATTGTAGTGTACTAAGATGATATTACTGTTTTTTCAAAGAATAGGGATGATCATATTCGGCACTTACAAAAGATTTTAAACTGGTGCAAATCCTTGGGCATATCGCTTAATTAAAAGAACTCTGTCTTGGGAGTCTTTGAAGGCAAGCTTTTGGGACACATAGACTCCAAAGAAGTAAGAATTGATCCAAAAAGGGTGAAGGGTATTTAGTGAATCCCTTTGCCTAAGACAAAAGAAGTTATTCAATCTTTCTTTGGCCATATTAAGTTGGTAAGGCACTTTATACCTAATTTTGCATAAATTGTAAGGCCCGTATCTAACATGCTAAGGAAAGATAATGACTTGAAGTGGAGTGAAGAAGCAAAGAAAGCCTTCACGGATATCAAGCTTTAGTTCTGGTTAGCCCAAACTATAGTAAGTATATTCAATTGTTTTCTTTTGCTTCTGATTATACCATGGTTGCTATTTTATTGCATAAAAATCAGCAAGGGAGTGAGCAGCCAATTGCTTTCATGAGAAAGGCATTTCAAGAGGCAGAATTGACCCATGGCTCCATGGAAAAACAAGCTTATGCCTTGATGAAGGCACTTAAGTATTTTCGTGATTACTTTTGGAATGCTAGAATTGTAGCCTATATTCCTCATCCCATGGTCAAAGACATACTTTTGCACCAAGAGTGCATTGGGGCAAGGGGTAGGTGGATCACCAAGATCCAAAAATATGATCTTGAACTAAAACCAATTAAGTTAGTGTGTGGCCAAGGGTTGGCTAAGTTGATGGCTGAGAGAAGCCTTGTTACAGTGGAGAAGGCTGCCATAGAGGATCCACAATCAGTTGGTCACATAAGTGCAATATTATCTTCCTTGGAGCAGCATGGTTGGTATTCTACCATTGTTTATTATTTGAAGAATTTATTATGTGCTGCTGACCTTGAAAAAACACAGAAGCGATCTCTTAAGCTTCATGGCTAAGTTCGTTTGGCGTAGGAAGCACTTGGATGGAGAAACGCAGATGGGATTATCCTTAGATGTGTTGATTCAACCGAGTCTAGAGACGTTTTGCCACAGTTGCATGCAAGTTTATGTGGAGGACATTTTTCAGACAGGACCACTGCTCATGAGACCATGCGAGCTAGGTATTATTAGCCCACAATATTTGCAGATAAGCATGCCTATGTCTGTGCATGTGGTACTTGCCAGAGATTCGAAGAAAAGTAGAGATTGTCTACCTTGCCCTTTGATCCAATTATAGTGCAAACCCCTTTCCAGCAATGGGGACCTAACTTAATTGGCAGGTTCCACCAGAATTCAATCAATGGGTTCAATTGGATACTTACAACAATAGATTATTTCACTAGGTAGGTTGAGGTAGCGCCATTGAAGACTTCTTCTAGTGCGGCCATTGTCTAGTTTTTGGAGGAAAATATTGTCACATGGTTTGGGGTACCTAGCAATATTACTACTGACAATGCTAGTGTATTCCGATCAGCATAGTTGATGACTTTCTATTCTTAGTATAGAATCACTTTGGCTCATTCAACCAATTATTATCCACAAGGGAATGGCTTAGCGGAGTCCAGTAACAAGAACCTCATACATATTATCAAAAACGTGGTTGGGGAGAACAAGAAATCAGGGGATGGTTGACTCAAATTTGCACTATGGGTTGATCATATCACTAAGAAGTGTTCAACTGGTAAGAGCCCCTTTGAGCTTGTATATGGCTTGGATGTGGATTTGTCAAGTTAAGTTGAGGTTACTAGTCTATAAATTTTTGTAGGAATTCACTACTAATCATGAGGCTCTCCATGCTCATATGAACCGCCTTGCACAGCTTGAATAAGACCAGTGGGCAGCTTACGAATATTTTGTGGACTATCAAGGTCATGTGAAGAAAGTGTTTGATTGAAAGGCTAGAGACAGATGTTTGCAGGCGGGAGACTTGGTCTTGCTTTGGGACAAGAAGAATGAGAAATCTGGACACAATGGCAATTTCGACAGTTTATGGTTGGGTCCATAACTCATTGATGCAACAACTAGCCCCAACACTTTTTACCTTATGGGTTTGGATGGAGAGAGAGAACAGATGCCAGTCAATGGGCAGCATCTAGAGTTGTACTCGATCCAATAAATCACCACTCTTTTACAAGTACTACGAGTAATTCTTGTTCCCCTGATCACCCCAATTACTTATATGTCGCTCAGGGCCCGCTTCTGGTAAAAAGTGTTTTGTAAATGAATCCAGGCACGGCTAGGCACGGCTAGGCACAGCTGATACTTCATGGCCAGACATAAAAGATATCTATCCATTACCGCTACACACACGATATCACTTATTGGTTCTACTCTATATATACCAAATATTCTCTACAGGCCCCCAATCTTAGCCCATTTCGAGTTTAGGTAGTTTATCTGGGGCGGAGGCCTACAAAACCGAAACGGGTGGTGCGCAAATAGAAGGAGTATAAACGGGTCCATGTCGATTCTCGCTGGGACTGGCAGGCGCATGATTTGACCCATTCCCTCCCTTGGCTGCTGGTACGAAGTGAGCCGGAGTTTAGTCCTCGAATCCTGCCTGCCACGGATCACGACGAAAGATTTCTGCAAATTTCCGCCCTTCTACACTAGCGTGAGCGTGGGAATCCACTCTAATATGCCCTCTGTTTGAAAGCAACTGGCATAGTTAATGGACGAGTTCGTCACTGTCTTACCTGCTTGAATGCTTTAGTGTCTTCATTTTTTTCCATTTTCATTGGAATAGCCCTTCAGGCAGGCCGGATGGAGAGGAAATCACCTCACTTAGCCCGGATGGTAGAAAATATTTATTTCATATGCGCCAGGATTAAATAGAGATGGCTGAGTGAAATCATTGATGAGAAAGACTGTGAGTGAGCCTGTAGAGTTCCCTTTCCTATGGAAATAATTGCCCAGCTCGGGGGTGGCCTCTTAGAATTAGATCTGGGGAGCAACGTCTCCATGGCGACATCCATTGATTCCTTCCCGTATGGCATCAAAACTCTAGGTAGGTATAGGAGGAGCTTCCATAGTCCCAGGTCAAATAAGCGCATGTGTGTTATTAGCAGTACGCTTTAGAGGTTCCTTTGGTACACGTGGTGCACTTTCTATGAGAGCTTTGCACTCACATATGCTAAAAAATAAATGAGTATTTTGGGGGCTCTGCAGGGTAGTTAGTCAATTATCACCATTTCCTTTCACTGATTTTTTATTTTCAGCCTGCTGTTTTTTAATTTCAGATTGTTGTTCTACCTTTTATTTTTGCTTGCAGTTAGCCTTAGGTTAGTTCCTTTTGGTCTTTGAGCATAATAAGTTGTTCTGCACATGCATGAGTAGTCACAGGTCCTTTATTGTCCCTATTTTCTTTCTTTTCCTGCAAAATTTTGTTGTATTAAGTCAAATTCCCGAATCTGAGATCATTTCACACCTGGTCATTCCTTGAAAGTTGAACCTAAATGAGGGCATAATCTTGCATACGATGGTCAAGCATTGAGTCTAGTTGGCATGGGTAGTGTCAATGAGACACTAGGAGAAGTCTTGTGTCATCTTATTATCGTGTCCCTTCGTATGTTTCATCGAGTCAAGCCCTGTGGTCAATACCTCATCCAATCGTAGGGACGTGGCATCATTTGGTTATACTTTATTTGTTTTGCTTTGTTCTAGTGGAAGGGGTTTTCATCATTGCCTTTCTCTTAGCAAATCATTCCTCGTTGATTCAGACACATCAACTGAAGGTTGGTCCATAAGCCAGAGAGCCTTGACGGTCATTGGCCTCGTCAGAAATCGTCTCGCATCCGATAGCACTGAGCATCACTGGCTCCTGATCAGATGAGCTTCGTGAAAATTTCTGAGGTACTAAAGGCTGCTCAACAGATCTGTCATATGATCTCTTGTTGAGCTCTAAGTTTCTTCAAACTGTTTCACTGTTGTTTTATGACAGCCACTAAATCTGATTTTCTGCCCTTGAAAATCTGCCTTTAACTTTGTGATTGCATGCTCTTTTAAGGGTGCTCTTGCAAGTATTTTGGTGACCAAAGTTAGCACATGCATAAACCTTAAAACAAACAATACCCTCTTAGATCTTTAACTACTTTACAGCTGATAATAACTAAGCACACGTGAAAAATAAACTCATGGGTTTTTGGTCCACACGACCCTGGATAAAACCCCCCCAGGGAAAACCAGTTTGGAGATAGATGTATATATATAAATCTCAAAACAAACTGCTACAAAGAGAAAATATAACAATGGAACCTGATACAATAGCAATCCTTTTCAGATAGCTTTGGAGTTCCTGAATAATGGCGCCCCTTTTAGACTTGTGCGCCCTTTCCTTTTTGTGCCTGCTAGAAGATGTTTGTGCCCTTGAATGTTCCTTTGCGTGATGGATGGATCGTTGCACCCTCTCTCACAGATGAACCACCTCTCCAAAATCCAACCCTCACCACAAGTAAATATATATGCTTCAAGTGCACCCCAACTAGTGCACCCTCAACAAATGTGCCCCTCTCATGCTAGTTGTGCCCCTCACCAAATGGGTGCGCCCTCCACTAGCTCACACTACAACCAAGAAGAAAACCCAAGCTAGATGTGCCCTAGCTGTTGAAATAATGTAACTACAAAGAGTATTCTTATTATTATTGATATATTATTAATAGGATCAATCCCCATTGTGGATTGATCATGTCGGTTATTGTAATAGGACCAAATCCCCTTTTGCGGATTGGTCAAAAGACAATTGTAATAGGCAGAATAAGAAGTCGGCCCCAGCAGTTATTAAAGAGACCCGGAAATATAATAAAGATGGGTTTACCCACCCAGTTTGAGAAGTCGGCCCTGCCAGTGAAGAGACACTTCACACGTGCCAGACTTGTATAAATAAAGGAGGCTAGCGCCTCACTTAGACACAACTAACTTGCTCAGTTTGAAGGACAAGTTCTGATCTGTTACCGGCAAAGGAGAGAGAGAGTGGCGCATATCTAGGAGAGGACTTTCTGTATTAGCATAAGAGATCTTTTGGCATTGTATTAGCTATCTATATTAAGGAAGTTTTGCTGGGTTTTTTTCCCCTAGAGGGTTTCCCAGGATAAATGTTGTGTCTCTTGTGATTGTGTATTTCTCAGTGATCTTGGATTATGCTATTGTTATCTATTGAAATGCAAACATCTAAAATAATGGCTTAAACATTAACATGGTATCAAAGCCAAGCTGAAGGAAGCATCTTTCGCAAGCGAAAAACGTCACTGTTGTTGTACCTGCAAATTAGGATTTTTCAAAAATGAAGCTTTTCAGCCCTAAAACTATCTAGAAAGTTGCGCCCTCCCCTAAGGATCAATTTGGCATCATCAGCGCACCTTTTCAGTGGCTAGATTCCCCGGAAAGTGAAACCCTAGTTTCACAAATTACCAAAAAACCAGTACCAGAAGTACCAGAACTACCAGAGTACCAGAAGTACTAAAAGCACCAGTCCAGAAATTCGCAGATCAGATTTGAAGGAGCAAAAGTTGGATTTTCTCAGATCCAAACACACCAGGGTGCTCGCCTCAGCCAAACGCATCTCCTGGTAAGTTCAGTTTTTTATTTTGAGCACTTTCATTTTTCAGTCATTTTCCTAGCTCCAAGTAAAGATGTCTGCAAGCATTAAGCTTGTTGACAAGTTAGAAGGAGTGGAAAACTTCCGTGCCTGGAAGTATAGGATTGGCCTCATTCTTGAAGAGAATGACCTAGCAAGATTCGTCAAAAATGAAATACCGGAACCCGACGATGCTGCAAAGAAGGCAAAGCATCAAAAGTACACAATAAGGGCCAAAAGAATCATTGCAGATTCAATCAAAGACCACCTGATTCCTTATTTGTCATCCAAGAAGACTCCGAAAGAGATGTTTGATGCCTTGACCAGACTATATGAAGGAAAGAACATAAACCGGAAGATGAATCTTAGAACTCAACTGAAGAATACAAGGATGCAGAAAGGAAAAATGATTCAGGAATACTTCTCCAGAATCTCAAAATTAAAAGAACAACTAGAAGTTATTGGAGATACCATAGACGAAGACGAACTGATAATGACGGACCTAAATGGTCTCACAAGACCTTGGCATGCTTTCATCCAAACGATATGTGCCAGAAAGGAGAAACTGAAGTTCGACAGCCTATGGGAAGAATGCATCCAAGAAGAAACAAGAGTAGCGAATCGTGAAGCGTTACTAGCAAGGGATGATGATCAAGCCCTAGCGACCCACACCAAAGGAGGAAGGAAGAAACCCTACCTCCAAAAGGAGACTCATAAAGAGCCTCAACAATCAAATAAATTCAATCATAAAGAATCTCATCCAAGGAGATTTCAGAAGAAAGGACAACGAAAGGAAAGAGACTACTCATCTGTACAATGCTATCATTGTGACAAGATGGGACACATTGCGAAGTTTTGTCCAGCCAGACGAGAAGAATAGAAGAGAAAACAAAAGACGCTCCATGCCCATGTAGTCGAAGATGAAGAGCCACCCGCAAAGATGATAAGAGAGGAGATCAAAGACCATGTGTTGATCTCAACCCTCTTAGGATCTGTAACACCTGGAGAGGACACTTGGCTCATTGATAGTGGTGCATCCAAGCACATGATGGGACAAAGAAATATTCTCTCTTGTATCTCAGAGAAGAAGTTTTTTCATAAAGTGACACTTGGAGATTTTTACCAATATCCCATTAAGGGAGTGAGAGAATCAAACCATAAACTAAATTCAGGGAATTCACTAAAAATGAAGGACGTACTATATGTACCAGGCTTGAAGAAACACCTACTCTCCATTTCAGCTTTAGAGAAGAAAGGCTTCAGAGTTGCCTTTATAGATGGAGAAGTTCTTATGTGGGCTAAGGGAGAAACCTGAAATGAAGCAATCATCATTGGTAATGAAGAAAATGGCTTGTATAATTTAAAGGGTCACTCAGAGGCTGCTATGACCGATGCCATTGAAAACTCATGTGAACTTTGGCATAGAAGATTAGCCCACATCAACTACAAGGCGCTACCATGGATATGCAAAGCGGTCACAGGTTTACCAGAACTCAAAGGTGACCATAAAGGCGTATGCAATGGATGTGCAAAAGGGAAGAATATCAAGAACCCTTTTCCGAAGCGAGACAGCAAGACAGAAGGAGTCCTAGAACTCATTCATTCAGATGTGTGTGGCCCAATGCCATCATCCTCCATTAGCGGGTATGTATACTATGTATCATTCATTGATGATTACTCTCGTAAAACCTGGATATATTTCTTGAAGACTAAAGATGAAGTGGTCAATAAGTTCAAGGAATACAAAGCCTTGATAGAGAACCTTTATGAAAGAAAGATCAAGACACTCAGGTCAGATAATGGAGGAGAATATACATCAAAAGAGTTTGTGAACTTCTGCAAAGATGTTGGAATCAAGAGGGATCTCACTACTCCCTATAATCCCCAACAAAACGGTGTAGCTGAATGAAAGAACAGAACCATACTGGAAGCTGTGAAGACTATGATTCATGATCAAGATCTTCCTATGTGCTTATGGGCAGAAGCAGCGATGGCAGTTGTTTATGTGCAAAACTGATTATCCCATAGTGCACTTGGGCTCAAGACACCGGAAGAGATGTTCACCGGAAAGAAGCCAGAGGTTAGCCATCTCAAAATATTTGGCTGTCCATTGTTTATTCATATACCTAAAGAAAAGAGAAACAAGCTGGACCCTTCAGGAAAGAAGAGAATATTTGTGGGATACTGTGAGGTCTCCAAGGCCTTCAAAATCTATATACCAGGTCAACATCACATTGAGATCAGCAGGGATGTGACCTTTGATGCAGATGCAACGCTCAAGAAATCTAAAATATGCCAGCTTGAAGACGTATATGAAGAGGAACCCGTAATCCCCAATACTGCAATGAGGGAGGTTCCCAAAGCTGTAGAACCAATGAGGGAAGTCGTAACTTCCCATGATGACGAACTTCAAGAAGACCATGATATAGTAGAAGTGCAAGAACCTCCTCACATGACGATCCTCCATAAAAGAAAGCCAGCTTGGGCTAGAGAGCTTATTCAAGATGGAGAGAAGTACGGTGTTCCCCAAGGAACCACGAGACAGGTGAAAAGACCAAAGCCATTCTCCAATTATACAGCTTTGATGTGTGATCTCCTAGAAGAGGAGCCTACCTATTTTGAAGAAGCCATTCAGAGGAAAGAATGGGCAGATGCCATGACAGAGGAATACCAATCCATAATGAAGAACGAAGTATGAGAAATCGTTCCCAGACCAAAGAATACAGATGTGGTATCCTCCAAATGGCTCTTCAAAATAAAACATGCTGCTGATGGAAGTATTGAGAAGTATAAAGCAAGATTTGTCGCTCGTGGCTTTTCCCAGAAGGAAGGCATTGACTATGAAGAGACATTCGCTCCTGTGGCCAGATACACTTCGATCAGGACCATCATAGCTCTTGCAGCTAAGATGAAGTGGAAGTTGCACCAGATGGACGTGAAGACAGGTTTCCTAAACAGTGTCATCGAAGAGGAAGTGTATATCAATGTTTTAAAAACCGAAACCGATACCGGAACCAGTCGAGGGTCCAACCGGAACCGGTAATAAACCGGTCAAACCGGTTTTTTAAAAAATACATAACATATTTAAATTTTAACGAAAAAAATATATTTTTAAGATTTTAAATCATGTTTCCAAAGCATTAGAGACAATTAGAGACAACATATCCAAAGTATGCTCATGAATATATCAAAACGACACCAAGTGCAATACATATCTAGAGATCGGAACGTAAATACATAATCAATGAGGCTC
>JASDQU010308430.1:43931-59756 GCA_032191745.1 Picea mariana | reverse complement strand
TCCTTGCGTTTCATGGATTTCAATAACTCAGGTCCTTGGGATTTCCCAAAGAGAAACTCCTCTCACCCTCTTGGCGTTTTCCTTTTTTGGTTCTTCGAATTTTTGCAAAGTCCCTTTGACACTTAGTTGAACCTCAAATCTGTGCACTCCTTGCACTAGATATTTACGCAAGTTTTTGGGTTCTTGTGGATGACTGTGCATGCCTTTCACCAGTCTCTTTTCACTCGTTGCAAAGGGAAAGTTTTGTGTTATCTCTTCTGAGCTTCAGAACCGAAACATATTCCGTCAACACACTCCTTGCATTCTGTGTTCACACCTTTCACTACTTCAACAGAAGAGAAACAATTGAAACTTATCCTAACATTCACAGTTCCATCTACTCATAATGAGATTCATTCATTCACTCATGAAAATACAATACAGAGAATTGCAAAACAATGTTCACACCATGCATTGGTTCAATTTTCCTCTGTTCTATTCATAAGTGAAAATGACTACAACTTAAAATAAAAAATAACAACTGAAACTCCAATCTCCTGCTAACTTGCAGCTAACATCTACCCTGCAGCCAACCTCATTTGGGAGTACAAAACCTTTATATATCATAGGGCTCTTAGGGTTTTCCCCTTAACTACATGTCTACTCTAAGACTATCCTACGACTATCTTGGATCGATCACTAGAGTCATAATGGAAACTCCCGCTCCACTCACGATTATCTAAACATGCCTCAAAGGGTAATTTCGGCTTTGGGTTCAAGCATGCCTCAAAAGATAAATTACGACACTGAGTTAAGGCAGATTTCAAATATCTCCTGCAACTGTCGGTGTTGGATCCTGTACAGATTCCTTGACGTTGATGGGTTTTGCTCTGCGTGCTTGCCAACGATGCTCCTGCATCATACTCCCCTTGACAAAAATTCATGGACTCCTATCCATGAGCTCTTGTACTGATTTTCCATGCTTCTAGATAGCAACTTCATTTTCCCAACTGACATCTTCTATTGGGTGCCCCTTCCACTTGATCAGATACTCAAAATAGGTCTTCCTCCTGGTCTTCTTGCCAATCCTCTGATCACCAATTTTCTCCATCTATGGATTTTTTGCTGTGGGCATTTGATTTTACCATTGGATCTTCACTTGATCTTTTGATCTCTCCATGTCATATTTCCTTTAAGGGTACAGGTTTGCAACATTGAATATGGGTAATATGCCCACATCATCTGGTAACTCAATCTCATAGGAGTTTGCATCAAAATTCCTCAAGATCTTGCATGCTCCTATCTTATTCATTGTTGACTTGTTATATGTTCCTCCAGGGAACCTCTCTTTCCTGAGATGTGCCAGAACCTGATATCCCAATTCAAATTGAAGTTCTATGTGATGTTGATCAACCCTGCGCTTGTACTGCTGTCTAGAACTCTACAACCGTCCTTTGATCTGGCTATGGAGCCTCTGCATTTCTACAGCAAAATATTCTGCTCCAATGCTCTTGATCTCACTCTGTTCCAAGTCTCTCAACTCAGATACTCCCCTGGGTTTCATTCCATACAATATTTGGAATGGGATCCTTTGAGTGCTCCTGTTTGGTGAATCATTATATGCAAATTCTGCTTGTGGCAGAATCTGATCCCACTGATTATGGTGTTCAATAACTAGACTCCTCAACAAGTTTCCCAAAATTCTGTTTACCACCTCTATTTGTCCATCTGTCTGAGGATGATAAGATAAGATGAAGGACAAATTTGTCCCCAACTTCTTCCACAATTTCCTCCAAAAGTGACCAACAAATTTTGTGTCTCTGTCCAAGACAATGCTTCTGGGTAAGCCGTGAAGTCTTACAACTTCCTTGAAAAACAGATTTTCAACATGAGTTGCATCACTGGTCTTATGGAATGGGATAAAATGTGCCATCTTTGAAAATCTATCCACCACCACAAATATGGAATCAAATCCTTTTTGCATTCTTGGTAGTCCCAACACAAAATCCATGCTTATTGCATCCCAAGGCTTCTCTGGTATAGGCAATGGTTGATACAATCCAGTGTTCTGTCTTTTTCCTTTGCATGTTGGAAGATTCTACATCTATTCACAAACTTTATCACCTCTGTTCTCATACCTGGCCAATAGTATGAACTGCTCAACTGTGCAAACATTTTATCATGGCCGAAATGTCCATCCAATCCTCCACTATGCTTTTCCTTCAAAAGATTATCCCTCATTGAGCATTTTGATATGCATAACTGATTTCCCTTGAACAACAATCCCTCTTGAATCATATAATCTATCCACTGGCTTCTGTCTCTCAGCACAGGGTTCACACATGCTTCGTATGCTTCCTTGAAATCTGTATCACCAAAATACATGTCCTTGAGGTGTTCAAAGGTCTTCACCTGAAATTCCTCCATAATCAAACATCTCCTACTTAATGAATCAACAACCTTGTTAGCATTCCCAACAATATGTTTTATGACAAAAGTAAAATTCTGCATAAACTCAACCCATTTTTCATGCCTCTGATTCAATTTTTCCTGCCTGGTTATGAATTGTAAATCCTGGTTATCGCTATACAAGACAAATTCTTGTGGGACAAGATAATGTCTCCATTTCTTCAAGGCTTGAATTATGGCTTAAAACTCCTTTTCATATGTGGAGTATTTTCTCTTGGTCTCATTCAGCTTCTCACTGAAATAGCAACCAGTCTATTATCCTGACTCAAAACTGCTCCTATTGCAATTCCACTTGCATCACATCTCACCTGAAATGTCTTCTCAAAATTTGGTAAGACCAGAATTGGTCATTCAATTATTTTCTCCTTCAGTATATTGAAGCTCCTCTCGGCTTCCTCTGTCCACTTAAAATACTTGTGATTCTTCTTCACTGTATTCATAATTGGCGCACAAATTCCATTGAAGTCTCTGATGAAATTCCTATAGAAGCTTGCTAATCCATGGAAGCTCCTTATTTCAAACATACTCCTTGGTGATGACCATTCTTTGATTGCTTTCACCTTCTATGGATCCATCTTCAGTTCATTTGAAGATATCACAAAACCTAAGTAAATGAGTTCTGTCTTCATAAAAGAGGACTTCTTCAGATTTATTAACAACTTCTCCTGCTGTAGTCTCCTCATCACTAATGACAGGTGCCTCAAATGATCTTCTTTAGTCCTGCTAAAGATCAGTATATCATCCAGATACACAACCACAAACTTGCCAATGAAATCTTTTAGAATTTCATCCATTAGTCTCATAAAAGTACTCGGAGCATTCGTTAAGCCAAATGACATAACAAGACACCATACAGACCTTCATTTGTCTTAAAGTTTGTTTTCAACTCATCACCTTCTCTCATTCTAATATGGTGATATCCACTTTTCAAATCTATTTTAGAAAAGAAATTTGCTCCACTTAAACAATCCATTAAATCATCTATTCTTGGTAAAGGAAATCTATACCTGATGGTGATCTTGTTAATGGCTCTTGAGTCTATACACATTCACCATCCTCCATCCTTCTTTGGACTCAAGATTTCCCTGACCAAACCCTTGTCTAACAATTTCTAGACTTGGTTCTTCACTTCCTCATTCTCTCGAGGTGTCAATCTATATGATGCTTTGTTTGGCACACTTGCGCCTGGTATCAATTCAATATGGTGACTGATACTTTTGGTGGGTGGTAATTAGTTTGGAAGCTCATCCACCACTATGTCAGCAAAATTATCCAACAATTCCTGAACTTTTTTAGGCAAATCATCCATTGAAGTACTTGTAAGGATAACTCTAGGTTTCCTCACCACAACAAACTACATATCCTATTCTTCCTTGACTTCTTTCAGGAGTTCCTTCCCACTCATGAGAAGTATGCTTGTCCTGGCCTCCTCTTTAACTCTCTTCTCCTCTATTGGCAGCAACATGTGTGTCCTACCATTCTTCTCTAATGTGTATGTATTTTTTCTCCCATTGTGAATGACATTCATGTCAAACCGCCATGGTCTTCCCAACATAATAGGACATACATCCATGGGAATTACATCACACAAAATTTCATCTCTATATCCTCCTATTTTAAATTCAACCAATTATTGTTTAGCAACCGTTACCTGGTGTCCTTTCTGCAACCATGAGACTTTGTATGGATTCAGGTGCGCAGTTGTCTCCAGCTCCAATTTCTCCACCATCTCTATGGATACTAGGTTATTAGTGCTCCCACTATCAATTATCACCTTGCATACTGTGTCTTTAGTCTTGCAAGCTCTTTTGAAGAGACTGTTCCTCTGCACCGACCTTTCAATTTTTGCCTCTGGTTTTAAGAGAACTTTCCTCAACATCAGGGATCTCCCATCCTCTGCTTCTTCTGCTTCAACATCTCTTCTCTGTGCTTTTGAAATGTGAGTTTTGCGTCCTCCTTCTTTAATTTTCTCGGGGCATTCCCAAGACATGTGTCTTGTCTTTCCATAGGCATAACATCTTACATCTCCTCCTCCTCTTCTTCCTCTTCTTCTGAAAGAATTTCTTCCACCACCTTGTCTTCCTTGAGCATTTTCTTCTCTTTCTAAGTGATTGTATGGTTTCTTAGTCTCGTCCTTAGACTTATGTGCTTTGTCATGGGTGAATCCATTGCTTTTGCTTGGGATTGAGATTTTACCTCTCCCTTGATGGCTTTGTTTTCTGGCCAACTTCTCCTCTGCCTTCAATGCAAAATGATAAGCATCCTCCACTGTTCTTATTGATATCATGCTGAGCTCATCCTGGATTTCATATCTCAGGCCATTTATATACCTGGCTACTTTTTATTCATCTCTCTCTCTTTGTCCCGTTCTGATGTTCAGCCTATAGAACTCCTCTGTGTACTCCTTGACTATCATCCTTTTCTGTCTCAGGTTCTGCATCTTCCTGAACATATTAATTTGATAGTATTTGGGAATGAAATTAGCCTTCATCTTGGCTACCATTCTATCCCAAATCTTTATCTTCTACTTGACTTTGCTTCTCCTCTTAGCCTGTAGTTCATCCCACCACAGTGCTGCATGTCCTTTTAGCCTGGTGAGAACTTGTTTCACCTTTATCTCTTTGTCGACATATTCATAGTTGAAATGATTGTCCATGGATCTTATCTAATCCAACATCTCTTCAACATCCAAATTTCCTTCATACATTGGGACCTCTATCAGTAAGCGTTCTTCGACAACCTCCTCTCTTGCAGCTTCTTTGATGACATTCTCGCCAATAGTTTCTTTTCTCTTTGCATTGCTGATGTCTCCAGTATCAGGTGATCTACTTTGCGCTGCCTCCATCACTTCTAATCTTGCACGAAGTTCTTGCATCTCCCTTTCTACAGCTAGATTGGCTAAAGGTTGCTCTCCTTGTCTCCTCGACAACATTATGTTGACTGTCTGTCACACACAGAGTACAAGTTTGAGTTCTCTTGTCTCTTCTCCCTTACCTGTTGTCTTCAAGCAAAATTTCTACTCTGATACCTATTGGTACAGACCCCCCTTCTCTCCTAAGGGATGCATGACCTCCTAGTCTAGGATCGATCAAGATATTGATTCTGATTGACTCTCTGTGTCTCTGCTAGACCCCAAACCTGCTTTCACAGGTCCTTTCTCTGAATGTGCTGGTCGTCTGAGACCCGTGGCTTCTCTCCCAAGCGTTGTTTGAACCTCAATGCCAAATGGGTGCTATCTCCTCTCAGTTAAGCCCCCTCTCCCTTGTGACCACTAGCGGTGACCATGCGCTTGAAGGAAAGGTGTGTCGCGATTTCGCGTTTCGCGACCCCAGGATCACTGTTACCTCTGTTCACTTGATAGCCAAAATTGCGATGAACTGAGATCTATGGTCCATATCTCCCCTTGATCGATGACTATTATCAAGTGGACGCTCATGTTTCACGACTTCAGAGTTCCCTTGCCTCTGTTCTCCTGATAGCCAAAATCACAATGGCACTGGATCAATGGTCCAGATCTCTCCTCAGAATTGACGGTCATGATGATTTTGGGACTTCGCGTTTCGTGAAATCAAAAGACTTGTTACCTCAGGTCCTTTGATTCCCGAAATGCCAATATTTCACCTTGGACAATCAACGGTCTAGATCTCTCCTGGATCCAATGACTTAGATCAAGTCACGGATTCTGGCTTCATGAATTGTTAGTGCTCTGCCCTTTGACTTCTCCATAATGCGAGTCAGCAAAACGCTGATCATTCACCATGCATCCCTCCCAATGGATGGTTCCAATTCTTTAGCGTTCAAATTGAACGGTTGAAGTCTTATCCCCCTTACACTTATGCTATCCTCAGAGTTGGAATATTTTCAGAGGATTCAAAGGCTTCAACCTTTGTCATTCCTGCGAATATGTTCTTGGATTTCTTCAACACTTATGAAAACTGTTATTCCTCCTGGGCTTGGTCTCGTGAAGACTTTGATTTCTCGCGCACTCCTTGTGTTTCAAGTATTTCAATAACTCAGGTCCTCAAGATTTCTCGAAGAGAAACTCCTCTCACCCTCCTGGCATTTTCCTTTTTTTGGTTCTTTGACTTCTTGTGAAGTCCCTTCAAAACTTATTCGAACCTCGAATCTATGCACTCCTTGCACCAGATCTTTATGCAAGGTTTTGGGTTCTTGCGGATGACTGTGCATGCCTTGCACCAGTGTCTTTGCACGCCTTGCAAAGGGAAAGTTTTGTGTTATCTCTTCTGAGCTTCAGAACCAAAACAGATTCCGTCAACGCACTCCTTGCGTTTTGTGTACACACCTTGCACTACTTCAACATAAGAGAAACAATTGAAACTTATCCTAACATTCACAGTTCCATCTACTCTTAACGAGATTCATTCATTCACTCATGAAAACACAATACAAAGAATTGCAAAAAAAATGTTCACACCATGCATTGGATCGATTTTTCTCTATTCTGTTCATAAGTGAAAATGACTACAAATGAAATAAAAAACAACAAATGAAACTCCAATCTCTTGCTAACTTGCAACTAACATCTACCCTACAACCAACCTCATTTGGGTGTACAAAACCTCTATATATCAAAGGGCTCTTAGGGTTTACCCCTTAACTACGTGTCTACTCTAAGACTATCCTACAACTATCTTGGATCGGTCGCATTCCAGAGTCATAATGGAAACTCCCGCTCCACTCGTGATTATCTAAACGTGCCTCAAAGGGTAATTTCAGCTCTGGGTTCAAGCATGCCTCAAAAGATAAATTTCGACACTGAGTTAAGGCAGATTTCAAATATCTACTGCAACTGTCACTGTTGGCTCCTGTACATATTCCTTGACGTTGATGGGTCTTTATCTGCATGCTTGCCAATGATGCTCCTGCATCAGGATGTGAGGCTACAAGGTAGCTTCCATCCAGAATGGCGCAGTGCGCTTGGCCTACCAGTTGATCAACAAAAATCTAGAGAGAAATAACAGACCTACACAGGTCACAGGGTTCGTTGTTGACCTCATCGAAAAATGTGTATAAGGATTCCAAATGAATTGGGTGAAGTACTTAGTCAACCAGCTAGAATTGGATTTCCATGAAGATCAGGATCAGGGCTATGAGTTCCATTTCAGCTGGATGCTGATCCTCATAGCATTTATTTCTTGGGAGATGCCGGAAGGTGCGACCTTCTCGGACATTGAGCCATTCGAGCCACTCGCTGTGAAGTTCACCACGCTCTGGTACTCGAGCGATATGGGAAAAAAATGGCAGTCGAACACGATATTCTACACATACTATCTCTAGTTAAAGAGGGCTATTGGGGCTATCCCTCGTATGACACCGAACACCCTGCACCGGTTCAGACCCCTCATGAAGTTTCATGCAGATCGACACTTTATTTATATCAATGCACGTGCAGACTAACATAAACAAGAGCTTCAATCATACTATAAGCTCACAGAGGAGGACCTCAAAGAGATAACTAAGGACTGGTTTGCATAGCTCCTTATCCTTGGTGACCCCACATAAATGTCTGATCCTGAACTAATTGGCAGCTCAGAGGCCACTCATGAAGAGCATGATACACTTGGACCTAGCAGAAGGAAGAAGACTGAAGAGGTACAAAACCTGAGTAGTGCATAAGATGAAACTGCTTCAGAATCACTTGGATGAGGAGATAATGATGAAGTAGATAAAAAAGAGACCAATGGCAAAGAAGATCAACAAAAGCAAGGCGAAGTAACACCACATAGGGATCCCATTGATGAGGCTGATACCTCTAAGAAAGGAAAGGTTTCCCCCACGAAACCTACCTCGTGGAAGAAATCCAAAGCCACCAAGACTAAGCTGCAGACTGTGCTCACACTTGATGACTTCAACTTCATCATCGCAACTGTATCCGATGCCTCACAGGATATTATGCAGAACACTGAAGCCAAGCAAGTAGCCATGTATGAAAAAATTGAGACAGAACTAAGAGGGGTACAACAGGCCCCTCAATCCAGCCGCGCAGTATCCACTGTGCCCCCACCATCAGAAGAACAGAGTTGGGAGATGAACCTGTCCAACTCCACTGAATAGATGATGTGAATGAATCTCACCTTTGTAGAGTGCAAGAAGAGAAAGAACATGCCACAGTGGACCTGAAACAAGCACAACAGGAAATGGTAGAGAAATGCCGAGTTGTGCAACATGAGAATGATGATCTCCACACCAATTTTGAAGAGGAGAGAGCACAAGTCAAGCAAGAGAAAGAGAAGTTTCTCGCATGGCAGCTTGGAGTCAAAGAAGCAGTCAGCAGAGCACTTCTCTCTGTGACAGGCTTAGATCAAAAGGCAAAAGAACTAGTGGAGCATCAAGTAGCACAACTTGCGGAAGCTATCCAACAACTTCAATAGAGAATCGCAGGCCTAGAGATACAAATAGTTCCAAGTACCCCGCAAGATGTGCGAGACCAAAGAGAAGCCACTGCTCGGAGCACAGTTGAGAGGATCAAAGTATTTCCCTTGGAATGTAAACAACTTAGCAGTAGAAGTGCACAAACCTACGAGTGACTTACTGAAGACCCTGAACTAAAGGCACTAGAGTCACAACTCTAGGAGGAAAAGAAGAAAGAAATGATAGTACAGGCACAGTCGAAGCTCTTGTCAGCAGTTAAAAGAATGAAGCAATCCTAGGAACATCGCACTGCTCAACAACAGGTCCATACCATACAGAGCAAAGTCATGGAAGTGACTTAGAGACTCCAACCAGTCCAAGACGAAGCATGCCAATTGTTTGAGGAGACTGAAGGCCGAGGAGAAGAGCTGGAACAAGTAGTCACTGTAGTTGAACAACGCTTAAAGGGACCTGTCAACAAAGCAATTATCTAAGAGTTCGTCAAGTAGGAGGCCTTGGCGTAGCAACAGGTCGAAGTAGCTCGAAGATTTTGAAGCAGAGCTACCCAAACTAGAGTGACTCGGGAAGAGTCACAGGTAAGTGTTAGGGGCTTGTTGGACCTTGCCCAAGTTTTGAGGATCCTTGGTCATGTTTGACCTATTTTGGGACTTTGACAGGCTGTCGAAGGTAGAGCACAAGTTGAAGCAGAGATCACGGGATCTCGGCCACTTGTTTAGGGTTTTTTGGGTTTTGGGCTTATGTAACAGGTATGGGGATGTCGGCCCATGGGTTTACCCATGTTTATGCCCTTTTTGTAATGCATAAATAGAAGTCTAGGCGATGTAAGAAAGAGAGAGAGGCTTGGTACCTAGCCAACTGCTAAGTGAAAATTATAAATGCTTTGTGCATGCTATGTTGAGAATTTGCAGAGCTAAGTGAAAGTGACTGTAAGAGACTATGTAAAGGATTTGTGCTATAATCTAGCTCGAGGAAGGAGGATCTAGCGAAGTGCGCACAGATATCTTGTCCTATGTGGATTAGGATATTGTGGCTCTATGCATGTAAAATATTGATAGAAGATAATAAAAGAGAAGAAGAGTTGGTGGACGTAGCCCCAGGCTGGGGGTGAACCACGTATATCCTGTTTTTCTATGCTTTGTGTGATGTATTTCTATGTTTATGTGTTTACTTTCTTAATGCTTTGATATAGATGAATGATAGATAGATTTGTTGATGCTTTGTTCTTAATAATATGTATGAATTCTAGATCTAACCTATGTGAATGTGCTTAGTGCTTGAATATACTAGATCTGGGTGAATACCGCGTTGATCTGTTGTTAGGGTTTACTTGCGCTGTAAATTAAGGATGAATACTAATGATCTATAACTGCTAAGTGCTCTATTAAGGTGTTACAATCATAGATCTGTGTCCCAGCTAAGGTTGCAGACACTGGAGTCCTGCAACCACCCCTGCCTCTACCTCGGGTGAGACTACATCTGCTTCGCAGGTGTTGCCGAAAGGGCTGGTAGTTAGGTTTTTGTTGGTGCGCTGTTGAAGCATTGAACCCTGGGTCTGCTCCTGTACCAACACATGACTTGGTTCTGTCTTTCATTGGGAATTTATTTTAAAATGAATTCTATACATGTTTAATGAACACGAATCTCAGACTCATATTTATATATTATTGGTTAAATGCTTCTTTTGAATTAGGACTTGAGTTGATTAGATATATAAACACCTCTGTGATGATTGGAATCAGGGCTTGATTATGAGTTTTGATGGCAGTGGATTGTGTGAATCTGTGTTGAAAAGTTTACAATTGGAGGTTAATACTGGGCCTGTTCTTATTTGAGTTTAAGAATTAAATAGTTGGAATGTGGATGGCTGAAATCACTATAGTACATATTGGAAAAATTTTGACATTCTATTTGTGATGTTATGGAAAAAATTGGCCATACTGTCGAAAAATAGAGGAAATTTTAAAATTTTTTCTCCATATTGCTGGATAACGTCTCTCTTGCGATGTACTACAAACACATGTCACTATTGTGACGAAGGTGGGAAGACGTTGCTATTGCGACCACATTGGATTTTTGTTTCTCTTGCGGTGTTTGTAAAATAGTCATCGCAGTTGCGACGTCATAGAAACTAGGTTTTCCCCCTCCCAATGGTCACCTAGTATTTGACCAAGTCAAATTTGACTTGGTAAACTATCGTCGGAATTGCGACGTTATAAAAGATATAAATATGTTTCATTTTATGGATGTTGCGACAAGTTTTCTATAATAACGACACTTCAAAAAGGGTTTAAGCGGGTCTTCTTGGTGAACAAAAAACATGTATTTTTTTTTTTTAGTATATGTCTGTGGGGAAGAATGTCAGAAAACATTAGAGCTGAGAAAATAATTAAAGAGGGTGAAAAGGGTGACAGTAAATGTTATTGCCGTTGCAAAATTTTTTGTACTAGACGTCCCGAAAGAGTTTTAATAACAACTAAAAAACATTGTAGAAAATATGGGCACATGGACGGGGGATCAAATGAAAAGATTCCCATGGTAATTATCTATATACACATTCATTATCTGTTTTAATATTTATTTTATTCTCAAACTTTTATATTGTTTTATACATGCACTGATTTTTCATGATTGTTTGTAATTATAAAGTTAGATTCCCCCCCTAACTTTATGCACAAAGCACCAAGTAGTAGCAGAAACAAGATGAAGAACTTGAAGCAGATAATGAAGATAAAGTTAATGATCCCATGGAAGTAGATGACAATAATAACATAGTTCAAGATGATGGGACAAATCAAATGATCCAAGACTTATTCAGTCATCCAGATGAGGATCATGGGGACAATAGTGATGGTATTTATGATGAACCTCTGATTGAAAAGGAAAACAAACGACTTTATAAAGGGTCAAGAGAAAATCTTCTCTCAACTACATTGTTGTTGGTGAACTTGAAAGTTAGGAATCATTTGTCAAACACTTGTATGACACAGATACTAAGCTATGTAATATGTTTCTTCACATCTACATAAAGGTTGAATTTTCCCCCTTTTTTTTAGTGTTAATTAATGTGTAAAATAAAAATGCAATATTGACAATTACTATTCTTTACATTAACTATTTATTTTTTATGTTTTAGATTGTTAGGTGAATTTCTATTACCCTCGTCAAATATTTTACCTCACACATATCGAGATTTACATGCCATTATAAAAGACATTGAAATGGAGTACAAAAGTATAGATGCATGTCTTGATGATCATATTATATATTATGGACAACATGCGTCGAAAACAAAATTCCCTGTATGTGGTATCAGTAAATTTCAAACCGATCAGGTAACAAAAATGGTCCCTCGAAAGGTTCTCTGGAATATTCCCATAATTCCACGTTTGCAATGACTTTTCAGGTGCCAAAGCATAGCACAGTTTATGGATTACCATGCATGAAAGATAATTGAAGATGGCGTTCTTCGAATGCCTACAGATGGTTATGCATTTAAGGAAATTGCTGCAAAATGGCTAGAATTTACAGATGAACCTCATAATGTTAGGCTTTCATTGACAACTGATGGTGTTAATCCATTTGGAGAGCTTCGGTCTGTTTACTCAGTGTGGCCTATTTTTTTTATAAACAATAACATTCCTGCTTGGATGTCAATAAAGAGGGAGCACATAATGTTGACACTGATTATTCCAGGTATTTGTTTACATTAATTTTTCGAATTAAAATTTTTCGTTTTTCTCTTTTTTGCATAACATCTTTTATTTATTTATTTAGGTGTATATACATACCGTGGTAGTAATTTCGTGTAATTTCAAACAATTAGGTAAGTACCAAGTTAAATATATGAATGTGTATATCGAGCCTTATCGACGAGCTACAAAAGTTATGGGAGGGCATCACTATGTATGACATCTGTAAACCAATTGGGTAGAAAAGATTTCAATGCCGTGGAATACTTTTATGGACAATTCATGATGCCCTAGTACTAACGCATTTTTGTGGTATGTAACGTTCCATATTGCACGCTTGAATACTATATAATTAATTGAATATATCATGCATGCTGTTTAAATAATCATTTCATATATATATTAATAATTCACATTAATCCATCTGTTGCAGGTCTTCAAACAAAGGGTAAATTTGCATGTCCAGTTTGTGGTCCTAAGATGAAATCTCATCGGTAAAAAAGTTTAGGAAATGAGGTGTTTGATGAGTATAGACACTTCCTCTCTAAGAACCATAAGTATCGTACTACTGAAAAATATATTTTCAATGGGAAACAAGAGACTGGACTAAAACCACAAAGAATGATACCCCAGTCCTATGGAAGTTGGCATATGACATAATTAATCCTCGAGGTACGCATTTTGTTTATGTATTGTAAATGGAATCATGTTTTGAAATTTTATTTTAATTATTCATTTTATTTTACCACATTTGATAAATACTGTTCAATTTTTTTTTATGCTTCATCAATGTCGTCGTTGTGAAGGTAGTAATAATGGGATTCCACGGGGAATGAAATGTTATCCCACTCAATTCATGAGGTTTCCTTATTATAAGGACCTAAAAATAGTTCATTTATTTGATACAATGCATATCGGGAAGAATGTGACAAAAACATTATGGCGAATCATAGATGGCAGGAGGGATAAAGAAAAAATTGTCAAAATTTGTAATGACATTCAGGAAGCCAATCATGCAATGAAAACTGTAACCCGATCATATAACGATGGAGACCAAAATAAAATTCCATGGTTATTAACATAGCAACAAAGCAATGGTGTAAAAGAGGTCATTCAAAAAATTTAAATTTCCCATAGGTTTTTGTTCAAACATAAAGAATATCTTAACGAAGAAAAGTGAATTTGGTGGGGTAAAAACACATGATTGGCATACCTTCATTAAGGTAATTAATCATTTTAGTATTCATATTTATATATTGGTCGTATACATTTTTTGAGATTTTTATTTTTTGTTTAGTTTTGAACAAGCAACGATTCATTTTTATTGTTACAATATGTTCTACCTCTATCTCTCCCAGATGACTTTGACAACAATGTCAAACAAGTTATATATGATCTTGGAAAATACATGAGGTAAGTAGCTGCAATATATATGCAAAACAAAATTCAATTTTTTGTTGTACTTAATGACATGTGTTTTACTTGTAATGTAATATGTATTTATATGTTTTGTTGAAACATGTTATTTTCTTGCGTCATGATCTGTAGATGGTTGTCATTGAAAGAAATCTATGAAGATAATATAAAGTATTGGAAGAGAGAAATTCCTCGGCTAATGTGTGAAATGTAGAAGTATCTACCTCCAACATTTTTCATTGCAAAAGAACACTACCTCATACACCAAGTTGAATAGATTGAAATGTATGGACCTGTACACACAAGATCAATGTGGATGGTGGAGAGGCACTTGAAATCATTGAAGGCTTTGGTTAGGCAAAGAGCACGTCCTGAGGGTTCTATGGTGGAGGGATATATGGTATATGAATCCATGGTGTATATTAGTCAATATCTTCCTAAATTAGCAGCACAAGCTATGCATGCAGTGGATTGCATTTGGGATGTGAACTCCATCAATTTTTTTGAAAGGGAGCAACTGTTGGGGAAAGGTACAATGAAGAAAGTGAGAGGTTATTAAATTGTGGATATTTTTAATATATATATATATATATATATATATATATATTGTTATATATATTGTTTTTGTGTGTATATGATCATACTCATTTAATATTTATTCTTTCATCATTTATTAATATTTACCATGGTTATAACTAATATTTATTATTGGTGAATTGTGATTTTTTAATCGGTCAGTTGCTCAAGATTGGGATGCACTACATTTATACATTGCAAACAATCTTGACTAGATGAAGGTATGGATTGATAGATGTAAAGAATGTCATGGCAATAGGTTATCATGGAAATAACTGTCTGAATTGGTTAAAGAAGCTCATCGTAATGGAGATTTCAATGTTATGTAGAGGGAAATAGATTTATCATATTGTTTGAAAGATGGAAAGGAAAGCAAATTCACCCATTTTATTCAGTTATTTTATATTATATTAATGTGAATGTACGTGTGTTTTTTTCATATTATACTTTCCAAGTTATATAAATTTGTTTGTTATTAATTGACAATGCATCTTTTACATGTATGACATATTGCAGTTGAAACACCACAAGGTATGTGGTGCAATGGTCGTAAATTTCACATCAAATAGTTGGATGAAACCAAAAAAAATTCTGATAGTGGGATAACTGCAATATTCCAGGTCACTAATGTTTCTTCTAGGAGTGAAAAATGTCCTCGAGAATATGAAAATAGATACTATGGGTTTTTGAATGATATAATTGAGTGTGGCTTTAATTCCTTCAAATTAGTTTTGTTTGATGTCTAATGGTATAGGTTACGAATGCATGAACATGATGAGGAAATAACCGTTATTCAACATGCCAACGAATTTCTGATGATTAAAACAACAGTTTTTGAAAAAACAAATGAGTGCTATGTTTTTCCAAGTCAATGGGAACAAGTGTTTTACTCAAAGGTTCCAGGTAAGAGGGATTGGTCATTTGTTGTTAGATATGATCCAAGAGGAAGGCTAGTAAAGTATACTATAGATGAGGAAGATGATATTGAAGAAGAATATGATGTAGAGCTAGAGCAGGAAGAATATGGGTCAACAAATGAATAAGATAGAGAAGATGAACCAGGCATAGGAGACAATGCGCTGGTTCTTGATGATGAAATCGATGATGATATGCTTGAAAATGACATTGATGATGATGATGATATCATCAATCTTTTCAACATTGTTTTTGAACTGGATGGTGATACAAATATCAAGTTGGATGATTAAGAAGAAGATACAGAAGAAGGATGATACAAATGTTTCGTTGGTCGATGAGGTACGTAACTAGATATTTTATTTTGTATGAATTATTCTCTTTAAAT
>JASDQU010308430.1:32304-43881 GCA_032191745.1 Picea mariana | reverse complement strand
GGGGGGCATATGAGGTTCCACCTTCACATGGTTGTCCTTGTTTAGTAAAGAATAAATTATTCTTGAAACTAAGAGAATTTCATTCATTCATCTTTATACTCAAAGATCACTCACCGACCCACTCTATATATCATCTCATCTCATCCTTGTTTCGTTTTAACTTTCTGATCGATCAAATTTTAAAGGAAACAACTATTAAAAGACATTGTACTAGGGATAGAGTACATAATGGGAAACAATGACTTGTGAATGGGGCCAACATTGAAATTTTTTCAAAATGTTTATGTATGCACCGAAACTTGACATGGATACCCTATTCACATTTGACATGCACTGAAACTTGACATGGATACCCTATTCACATTTGACATGCACCGAAATTTGACATGGATAGTGTGTTCCATGTCAAATTTCAAGATAGTTCCAACAACAATTCTATAGAAGGGAAGTTCGATGTCAAATTTCAATATAGTTCCGACAACAATTCTATAGAAGGGAATGAAAAACATTAGCAATGAGACGTGCATGATGAACATTGATGCAAATGTGGATGATCTCAAATATTATGTGGGGACATCATACATCCTTGAGTCTTGAGACCCTCCCATACTGTCAAGGCATGTGTCTAGTCTAACCATGTCAAATTTTGATGCATACAAGCACATATTGAAGAAACTTCAACGTTGGCCCCATTCACTGCTCACTATGCGGGGTCGGTGCATGACATTTGTGGTGGGTGAATTGGAAGTTACATGACATTTCAAGAGAGTTCCAAAAAATATTATACAGATGGAAAAAACAACATTTGACAATGAGATGCCCATTATGAACGTTGTTGCAAACATGGACGATCTCAAAGATTATGTCGCTGGGACATCAGACATCCTTGAGTCTTGAAACCCTCCCATACCATCAAGGCATGTGTCTAGTCTAACCATGTCGAATTTCAATGCATACATACACAGTTTGAAGAAATTTCAACGTTGGCGCCATTCATTGCTCACTATGCAGGGTCGGTGCGAGATGACATTTGTGATGGGTGTATTGGATGTGCCATGAAATTTCAAGAGAGTCCTGAAAAAAGATTCTATAGATGGAAATGAAGAATGATGATAATGAGACATCCATTATATTGAACGTTGATGCAAACATGAATGATCTCAAATATTATGTGGGAACATCAAGCATCCTTAAGTATCGAAACCCTCACATACCTTCAAGGAAACTATATAGTCTAACCATGTCAAATTTTGATGCATACAAGAACAGATTGAAAACATTTCAACATTGGTCCCATTCACTCCTCACTGTGCGGGGTCGGTGGAAGAAATTTTTGATGGGTGTATTTGAAGTTCCATGTCAAATTTCAAGATAGTTTCGACAACGATTCTATAGAAGGGAATGGTGAATGATGACAATGATAGGTGCAACATGATGAAAATTGATGAAAATGTGGATGATCTCAAATATTATGTTGGGACATCATACACCCTTGAGTCTTGAAACCCTCCCATACCATCAAGGCATGTGTCTAGTCTAACCATGTCAAATTTCGATGCCTACATGCACATATTGAAGAAATTTCAAAGTTGGCCCCATTCACTGCTCACTATGCGGGGTCAGTGCATGACATTTGTGGTGGGTGAATTGGAAGTTCCATGACATTTCAAGAGAGTTCCAAAAAATATTCTACAAATGGAAACAATGACATTTGACAATGAGACACCAATTATGAACGTTGTTGCAAACATGGATGATCTCAAAGATTATGTGGCCGAGACATCAAACATCTTTGAGTCTGGAAAACCTCCCATACCATCAAGGCATGTGTCTAGTCTAACCATGTTGAATTTTGATGCATACATGCACAGTTTGAAGAAATTTCAATGTTGGCCCCATTCACTGCTCACTATGCGGGGTCAGTGCAAGATGACATTTGTGATGGGTGTATTGGATGTGCCATAACATTTCAAGAGAGTTTCGAAAAAGATTCTATATATGGAAATGAAGAATGATGACAATGAGACATTCATTATTTTGAACGTTTATGCAAACATGGATGATGTCGAATATTATGCTGGGACATCAAACATCCTTAAGTATCGAAACCCTCCCATACCTTCAAGGCAACTATCTAGTCTAATCATGTCAAATTTCAATGCATACAAGCACAGATTGAAAACATTTCAACGTTGGCCGCATTCACTGCTCACTGTGCAGGGTTAGTGGAAATTTTTTGTGATGGGTGTATTTGAAGTTCCATATCAAATTTCAAGATAGTTCCGACAACGATTCTATAGAAGGGAATGACGAATGATGAAAATGAGAGGTGCAACATGATGAACATTGATGAAAATGTGGACGATCTCAAATATAATGTTGGGACATCATACATCCTTGAGTCTTGAAACCCTCCCATACCGTCAAGGCATGTGTCTGGTCTAACCATGTCAAATTTCGTTTCATACAGACACATATTGAAGAAATTTAAACGTTGGCCTCATTCACTGCTCACTCTACGGGGTCGATGCATGATATTTTTTGTGGGTGAATTGGAAGTTCCATGACATTTCAAGAGAGTTCCAACAAAGATTCTACAGATGGAAACAACGACATTTGACAATGAGACGCCCATTATGAACATTGTTGCAAACATGGACAATCTCAAAGATTATGTGGCCGGGACATTAGACATCCTTGAGTCTTGAAACCCTCCCATACCGTCAAGTCATGTTTCTAGTCTAACCATGTTGAATTTTGATGCATACATGCACAGTTTGAAGAAATTTCAACGTTGTCCCCATTCACTGCTCACTATGCGGGGTCGGTGCAAGATGACATTTGTGATGGGTGTATTGGATGTGTGATGACATTTCAAGAGAGTTCCAAAAAAGATTCTATAGATGGCAATGAAGAATGATGATAATGAGACATCCATTATATTGAACGTTGATGAAAACATGGATGATCTCAAATATTATGCGGGGACATCAAACATCCTTAAGTATCAAAAGCCTCCCATACCTTCAAGGAAACTATCTAGTCTAACCATGTCAAATTTCGATGCATACGGGAATAGATTGAAAACATTTCAATGTTGGCCACATTCACTACTCACTGTACAGGGTCGGTGGAAGAAATTTTTGATGGGTGTATTTGAAGTTCCATGTCAAATTTCAAGATAGTTTCGACAATGATTCTATAGAAGGGAATGAAGAATGATGACAATGAAAGGTGCAACATGATGAACATTGATGCAAATGTGGATGATCTCAAAGATTATGTTGGGACATCATACATCCTTGAGTCTTGAAACCCTCCCATACTGTGAAGGCATGTGTCTAGTCTAACCATGTCAAATTTTGATGCATACATGCACATATTGAAGAAATTTCAATGTTTCTCCCATTCACTACTCACTATGCGGGGTCGTTGCATGACATTTGTGGTGGGTGAATTTGAAGTTCCATGACATTTCAAGAGAGTTCCAATAAAGATTCTATAGATGGAAACAATGACATTTGACAATGAGACGCCAATTATGAATGTTGTTGCAAACATGGGCGATATCAAATATTATGTGGCTGGGACATCAAGAATCCTTGAGTCTTTAAACCCTCCATACTGTCAAGGCATGTGTCTAGTCTAACTATGTTGAATTTCGATGCATACATGCATAGTTTGAAGAAATTTCAACGTTGGCCCCATTCACTGCTCACTATGCGGGGTCGGTGCAAGATGACATTTGTGATGGGTGTATTGGATGTGCCATGACATTTCAAGAGAGTTTCGAAAAAGGTTCTATAGATGGAAATGAAGAATGATGAGAATGAGACATCCATTATATTGAACATTGATCTCAAATATTATCTCAAACATGGATGATCTCAAATATTATGCGGGGACATCAAACATCCTTAAGTAACGAAACCCTCCCATACCTTCAAGGCAACTATCTAGTCTAACGATGTCAAATTTGGATGCATACGAGCACAGATTGAAAACATTTCAACGTTGGCCCCATTCATTGCTCACTGTGAGGAGTCAGTGGAAGAAATTTGTGATGGGTGTATTTGAAGTTCCATATCAAAGTTCAAGATAGTTTCGACAAATATTCTAAAGAAGGGAATGGCAAATGATGACAATGAGAGGTGCAACATGATGAACGTTGATGAAAATGTGGACGATCTGAAATATTATGTTGGGACATCATACATCCTTGAGTCTTGAAACCATCCCATACGGTAAAGGCATGTGTCTAGTCTAACCATGTCAAATTTCGATGCATACAAGCACATATTGAATAAATTTCAACATTGGCCCCATTCACTGCTCACTATGCAGGGTCGGTGCATGACATTTGTGGTGGGTGAATTGGAAGTTCCATGAAATTTCAAGAGATTTCCAACAAAGATTCTACAGATGGAAACAACAACATTTGACAATGAGATGCCCATTATGAACATTGTTGCAAACATGGACAATCTCAAATATTATGTGGCCAGAACATCATACATCCTTAAGTCTTGAAACCCTCCCATACCGTCAAGGCATGTGTCTAGTCTAACGATGTCGAGTTTCAATGCATACATGCACAGTTTGAAGAAATTTCAACGTTGGCCCCATTCATTGGTCACTATGCGGGGTCAGTGCAAGATGACATTTGTGATGGGTGTATTGGATGTGCCATGACATTTCAAGAGAGTTCCGAAAAAGATTCTATAGATGGCAATGAATAATGATGACAATGAGTCATCCATTATATTGAACATTGATGCAAACATGGATGATCTCAAATATTATGCGGGGACATCAAACATCCTTAAGTATCAAAACCCTCCCATACCTTCAAGGCAACTATCTAGTCTAACCATGTCAAATTTCGATGCATACAGGCATAGATTGAAAACATTTCAATGTTGGCCCCATTCACTACTCACTATGTGGGGTCGGTGGAAGAAATTTGTGATGGATGTTGTTGGAGCCGCCTTTGTTTTTTCTAGTGCGTCTCAAATTTCATGTCTCAATGCTCTAAATCGAAAGATGGTTTTCGTATTTTCCGTCTGTGGTTTCAAAATTTTTGAAGTCTTGTCACGCAACAATGATGATTATTGTACTCTCGAGGTGAGTTCTACTTTTCGGCAAAAAATTTTCCCCTTGTGTTCTACCTCGGGATTTCGCATGTTGGATGCTATAGATCACGTAATTCATAAGTCCCGAGCAACGAAGCAACGAAATCGCTTTAAACTTTCACCCAGGGCAGTAATGGGAGTAAAGTTTTCCTAAATCATGATTAAACGTCATCGGGTTTTCGCACCTCGGCGTTCACCAAATCCAAAAGTTTATTGTCGTAGCCCCAATAGCCAAGACCACGAAGTCCTTATTTTAGTAACCCGTGTCAAGGTTAAAAGGAAAAGCTAAGCCATGGTAAAGTTCTGTCGGCAATTCGCCACTCGACATTTTCTTTTAAAAAAGTTACACTGTCTAAGCCCCGACTCATGAAATCACGATAAGGATATGAACATAATTAATTAATCACTTAATCCGAGTTTATCTTCCCTTTTAATTAAGTTGTATTTTCGCGATCTCGCGGTTTCGCAGCTCGGCATGCAAACTTCCTGGAAACTTATCTTCGAAGCTCCGAGTCACGATATGGTGAATATAATAATTACGTAATTAATTAAGCTCCTAATCACAATTGCATTTTTATTAACCAAAATCAATCATCGCAATCTCAGGTGTTAAAGGTTCAAAGTGTTAAAGGAAAATCCCCGATACAACGAGTACCAAAATATTAATTAACTTCGGTAAAATTAGATTAATTAAGCCAAATCATTCTCTCCCGTGTTTTGATGCTTGCACAGTTCACGAAGCAGTTTAAATCCTTCCTTATGCCAACTGACATTTCGAACTGCCAAAATTTATGGCATTAATTAGAAATAAGGAGAATCGACATATAAGATTGGGTTTTTATGGCTAAATTTATTTCTAAACATGATTTGACAGATCTCTTCTAAAAAGTACTAAGTTTTCGAATATATATAGAACTGTTATTCATTATAACAAATGCATTTCTATATTACGCAGAGCACACTTTCTCAGCGAGCTAACTTCTGTATGTATATGTATTTTTATCGCAGAAGAGCTAAAGCAGGATCTCCAGTCATGGCCCCGCGAAAAGCATCCAAAGCTAGTGTTGAGGTTTTGGGGCAAGGTTCGGACAACGTCACTGATACTTCACCTCGAAGTGTCGACTCAGTCCCAAACTGGTCGTTCATCTCTGATGTTCTACAGGTCGAATTAGTGGATTATTCCAATGATTCCAGTGACAATGAGAAAGACGACATAACCACCAAGTATAAGATCGTCATTCAATCCGGAATGCATAAAGTAGCTGCCAGGCCGTGTCTACTCCCCTATTATGATATGTTCCGATGGGAATTAGACCATGTGGACTTACCAACCAGAACCATCATGAATGAGCAGAAGGTCACCATCGGGACTTTCAGGCCTGAACATCTGCAAGCCATGTACAAGCTGCCCCCAGCATCCGACCTCACATATGATGCCGAATTCTTGGATGAGTTCAAACAGAAGGAATGTGTGTAGTATGACAAAACCATGTCTATCTTAATAAGAGATTGGGTTTTTCACCCCGCGAAGTTTAGGGCAGACAGTCATGGTATATATTCAATAGCTTCCTTAGAACCACAATACAAGTATGTAGCTATGATGACATGCATATTATACGGGAGAGAGGACACCTCACATTTATTTCTTCAATGGGTGCCTCTAATATTTCGAGTCGCCGAAGGCTGTTCCTTCGACTGGGCAAAAATGTTGTCCGATAGCTTGACTAGTCGGATTACAGAGTATCGGGCGCAGAAAGAGAGTGGAAAAATTTCTGCATTTTTTATGTCTGCATATATTATGGACGCCGTGTGCTTTCTAACACCATTCCCCTTAATGAACTAGAGTTGAAATCTAGCAGAGGCCGAGCCCATTCACGTCTATCATTCGAAGTTATGGGAAAACAAAGCGGCAGATTTCGTATATGAAATCTTCAACTGGGTGATGGTGCCTCTTCATGTCATTATTTTCAGTCACCCGCGACCCAGGATCTCGGACAGTATAGTGACGAATCTGAGCAGCATAGCTGACTGGTATGTAGAAGCCAAATTCTCATATCTCAGAGTTTTCGGGGCTTCTGTTCCCCTTCATGCATTGCCATTATTCATTTCCGACAAGATGCCTTGTCCTGAGGTTGCTAGACAAACAGTAATCGGTGGTATAAGCAAGGAGATTAAGGGATACTCAAAGAAGGTATGGCCACCTTTTCCTATTCATTTAAATTCATATTCTTTATTATATTTCATGCATGCCAAAGCTGAGGTAGCATCCCTAGAAGACCTAAATTTGGTCCTTATTGAATACAAGAAGCACGATCCGCAAAGGGTCTTGAGTAATCATTTGGCCAGTTGCGGGCTCAAGAGATTTGAGCACGGAAATTTTCCCTCAGATGAAATTTTCTGAGGCACAAGATCTTAGTCTGATATTTTAGCTTGGATCCAAACATTGGCACCTGAAGAGAGGGCCGATGTTCTGAAATTCCAAGAACATAGACGCAGCTGTCTTCCCGTAGTATTACGGGGTGAGAGTCTGAGTACAATGGAGGTGAAACAAAAAGACGCCGAAGGCTCCAATTATGCGGTTCCCGATCAGGAAAAACACCAGGTTGGGGGAGAGCAAACGAAGAGTCCGAAAGTAGAGATAAAGACTCTCGAGCCACCTAAGAAGAAGAGTCCGGTTACTACTTCGGGACAATCAACGAAACAAATTGGGGATCCTATCACATCAGTTACTCCCTTGCAGTCAACTCAGGGAAATATTGATGCAGGGTGGATCTTCAATGAAGAGTTGAGGCCTATAAGGGTGGAAGGGCCCCCTCCAAATGAGTTCTTCTTCGATAAGAAGAGAAAGGTAGTGGTAAAGAGATAATTCTACCAAGAAGGGGAATCGACAGTCAAGAAATACAAAGTTATGACTAATGGGAAGGACAAGAAAACTGAACAGTTCGCAACAGAAATAGCTGGGACATTAGGTGCATATGCCACAGCGAATCAATTTTCAGTTGGGGTCTTGAAAAACCATCTTAAATGAAAAAATCGCCTCATTAAGACTCTGGAAGCCAGATTAGCCACAACAACGGAGACTGCCAAGGACCAGGCGAGTGTAGGTATAGAGAAAGCAAGTTTGGCCGATAAAGCTGAGATAGAGCTGCTCAAGACTAAGCTCGAACAAACACAGTTGGTGTCTCGGGATGGTCAGATGCAAGTGAGCCAACAAAAATATTTGATTGAACAGCTGCAGGCTAGGGTGGAAATCGCCGAAAGCAAAGTGATAAATATCAAGATGTTCCAATCCCAGGCGATGGAGATTCAGAGCAGAGTCTCTACGGCCCAACGAAATTTGTTCACCAAGGTGGAGGTGATTCGGGACAACTGTTTGCTAGTTAATCAAGTTTTGGAGAATTTAACTGTTAGAGAAAGGGAAGCTGGAGTAGCACGGGTCACCTTCCAAGAAGCTGTGATAGCCACAAACAATAGGGATCCGTGAAGTACTCCCAGGTTCACCATTTCAGAGCAGACCAGAGGAAATATTCTATTGAAATAATGGGAGCATAGCATCTCGGAAGGCAAGCTGCAAGCCAAGAGAGTAACGAAATCCTTAGAGGAGGCTTTTAGATCTATAGATGGTAGTCTGCTAGGCATTGATAGCGGAGGTAATGCCGAGGCATTGATTCAAATGAATATGCCAAAAATCTCACTTGATCTAAGTGAAAGAGAGGAAAGAGATTCAACCGAGATCTCACAAGTGACTATGGCGGACATAGTCCAAATAGACAAATGTATGATTAAACCAAGCACGCAATTATGCGCTATTGACATCATAGACAGACATATGGAAGACATGCTGCGACAATTAACCCGAGATTGTTACTCTTTTGAAGCCAACTATCAAGCAGAACCATCAAGGATGATATCTCGGCTGGTTGAACGATGTGTCACTTGTACCGAGCATGCGCGAGGAAAAACTTTTGGCACCAAGTGAAGACAGAGAAGAAGAAAGGGAGCGATTTCTCTCCTCCCTATCATAACCGAAATTTTTGTAACGATTGAGATTCCATCTTATTGTAAAACTGTATAAATATACCATAGAAAGAAAGAAAAAAGGGCTGGACCTTTTTGTGTTGATTGTAACAGAGTTTTTGCATTTTGAGAGTTAATACAAAGCAAATCTGAAGATTCTTAATTCTGTCATGACTGTGTTATGAGTTTGTTTTCTTGTATCTCATATGTTGTTTCATTTCATATTCTTATCTAATGAATGCTTCACTATAATTTAGTACAACCTCTACTATAGCGAATGAATTTTGGTTTTCTGTATTGTTTATTGTTTTTCCTCTGTACCAACTATCAACAGGTGTAAGACCAGTCAACACTTTCAGAATTCTATATATATTTTATGCTTCATCGGGTTATTTCCTAACGATTTTCTTCTTCTGTTTATACGTGATATTCTCTCTTTATAGGAGCCTTACTCGATAGACAACTAAATGTTTTCTCCCACCTCATACATTTTTATTAAAATATAACTCAGTTATGGGAAAGAGCCTTGGATTTGCACCTCTGTTTTTTATTTTTGAAACCGTAAAATCTCTTTTATATGGCTGAATTGAGACAACACTTAATTTCTCCTTGAAATTACCTTATTTTACTATTCCTCTGTGACTGTCCCTGTACCAACTTAGCCCAATATCGAACCCGGATTATCAAATCAAACACATATTGCCTTAAACCTTTTCGACACCATTCTTAAAACAACCACCAATCGGGTTGAACTTGAACGTTGATGGGCAGCGATTGAATAGGATATAACCATCCAGGAACAGTTGGAAGCTAGACAACGCCAAAGTAGAAATCTTCCCTAGTTTCCCTTGCCGAAGGTTGATGTTTCTCTCTTCTCTACCCTTTACCCACTTTCGGATGCCTAGACACTGTACTTCTAAGTCTTAAGTACAGACTCTGGAACAACATCTTTCTGGCACCGTTGCCGGGGACCAAAGTTACAAAATCTTTTTCCCTGGGAAAACGACATTTTTCTTTTTGTTGAAAGTGTTACCCTTTGATAGTGAACAAAGAGTACACACCTTTTTAAGGCTTTCCAAATCTTTCACTTGGAAACTCCATAAGTAATAAACTGGCATCTGGTCAAAGGAATACCATACAAAACCCTGATGGTAAGCAGATTACGCCCGTTACCAATCCTGAGAAGATTCTAAAGGCGAGAGGCTCTCTTAAGCCAACCATTGCAGTCTACAAACCTAAACCCCCACAACTAAATACTAAGAGTTCTTCTGAACCCTCAACTTCTCGCAGTCCTCTCTTTGATGCTAAATATTTAACTTCAAACTGCTTCGAAGTTAGGAGTGAGATTCATCCGACAATCCCCTTAGTACACAAAGGAAAGGGCCCTCTTGAAAGTTCCTCAGGAGTTGACATACCATATTTCCTTCAGTTAAATTTCCCGACCTCACCTAATTCTAAAGAGTGTGTTACACATTCGGTTTCCACACCCATCGGTTTTCCTGATTTCATCTCTTACAAATCTGAGGAACTAAGTCCTCGCGTTCCTTATCTTTCATCGCTAGATTTTCCTCCTCACGAAGAAAATAAAGATTCACTTTTAATTTTCCGAAACCCCCTTTACAACTTTCCACAAATAACGATGGCAACCGCCAAAGGAGGAGGTGGAGGGTTTATAGGAGGAGGTGGAGGTTTTATCGAAGGAGGAGGGGGAGGAGCTCCTGTAGGAGGAGTTGGAGGCCAAGGGCCTGCCCCCCCTCCCAGAGTGTTTGCGAAAGTTGCGGCAAGATACGCTCCCTTGGTATTGCCTATTCCTTTGCACGACCTTCTTGAAAATTACATAAAAAATTTGCCAAAATTTACTGGGGAAGGAGATTTGACTGCAGCAGAACACATTAATTTCTTTGATCAATTTGTAGACATCCTAGGTATCGAACATGAGGACGTATATTCGAGACTACTTGTCCAAACCTTCAAAGGCCAGGTCTGAAATTGGTTTCGGAGTCTACCTGCAACATCTATCTTGTATTATGATGCCTTGGAAGATGCTTTCCTCAGATAATGGGGCGAGAGAAAAGACCACCTATATTATTTAACCGAACCTGAATTCTTTAAGAAAAAAGAATTCAGAAACAGTCATGGAATTTATTCAAAGATTTAACAAACTGTATAACAAAATCCCAGCTAAGGTTAAACTGTCCCAACCCATGGCCAAGGTAACTTTCGCAGGGGCTTTCGAACTAGATTTTGCACTCCTTTTGCGAGAAAGAAGGGGAGCCACCCTAAACCAAATGCAGGATGATGCTATAGAAATTGAGTATAATATGATGGCTTCTGGTAAGCTTAAAGCTAAAGTAGAAACGGGAAACCGAGAAACTAAACGCTTTAGAGAACAAGCAGGTCCGTCAGGGTCTAATAGATCCACAGATGA
>JASDQU010308430.1:16221-32254 GCA_032191745.1 Picea mariana | reverse complement strand
ATGGAAATGAAGAATGATGACAATGAGACATTCATTATTTTGAACGTTTATGCAAACATGGATGATGTCGAATATTATGCTGGGACATCAAACATCCTTAAGTATCGAAACCCTCCCATACCTTCAAGGCAACTATCTAGTCTAATCATGTCAAATTTCAATGCATACAAGCACATATTGAAAACATTTCAATGTTGGCCGCATTCACTGCTCACTATGCAGGGTCAGTGGAAAATTTTTGTGATGGGTGTATTTGAAGTTCCATATCAAATTTGAAGATAGTTCCGACAACGATTCTATAGAAGGGAATGACAAATGATGAAAATGAGAGGTGCAACATGATGAACGTTGATGAAAATGTGGACGATCTCAAATATTATGTTGGGACATCATACATCCTTGAGTCTTGAAACCCTCCCATACCATCAAGGCATGTGTCTAGTCTAACCATGTCAAATTTCGTTTCATACAAACACATATTGAAGAAATTTAAACGTTGGCCTCATTCACTGCTCACTCTGCGGGGTCAATGCATGATATTTTTGGTGAGTGAATTGGAAGTTCCACGACATTTCAAGAGAGTTCCAACAAAGATTCTACAGATGGAAACAATGACATTTGACAATGAGATGCCCATTATGAACGTTGTTACAAACATGGACAATCTCAAAGATTATGTGGCCGGGACATCAGACATCCTTGAGTCTTGAAACCCTCCCATACCGTCAAGTCATGTTTCTAGTCTAACCATGTTGAATTTTGATGCATACATGCACAGTTTGAAGAAATTTCAATGTTAGCTCCATTCACTACTCACTATGCGGGGTCAGTGCAAGATGACATTTGTGATGGGTGTATTGGATGTGTGATGACATTTCAAGAGAGTTCCGAAAAATATTCTATAGATGGAAATGAAGAATGATGACAATGACAAATCCATTATATTGAACGTTGATGAAAACATGGATGATCTCAAATATTATGCGGGGACATCAAACATCCTTAAGTATCAAAACCCTCCCATACCTTCAAGGAAACTATCTAGTCCAACCATGTCAAATTTCGATGCATACGGGAACAGATTGAAAACATTTCAACATTGGCCACATTCACTACTCACTGTATGGGGTCGGTGGAAGAAATTTTTGATGGGTGTATTTGAATTTCCATGTCAAATTTCAAGATAGTTTCGACAACGATTCTATAGAAGGGAATGATGAATGATGACAATGAGAGGTGCAACATGATGAACGTTGATGAAAATGTGGATGATCTCAAAGATTATGTTGGGACATCATACATCCTTGAGTCTTGAAACCCTCCCATACTGTGAAGGCATGTGTCTAGTCTAACCATGTCGAATTTTGATGCATACAGGCACACATTGAAGAAATTTCAACGTTGCCCCCATTCACTACTCACTATGCGGGGTCGGTGCATGACATTTGTGGTGGGTGAATTTGAAGTTCCATGACATTTCAAGAGAGTTCCAATAAAGATTCTACAGATGGAAACAACGACATTTGACAATGAGACGCCGGTTATGAATGTTGTTGCAAACATGAAGGATATCAAATATTATGTGGTTGGGACATCAAGCATCCTTGAGTCTTTAAATCCTCCCATACTGTCAAGGCATGTGTCTAGTCTAACCATGTCGAATTTTGATGCATACATGCACAGTTTGAATAAATTTCAACGTTGGCCCCATTCACTGCTCACTATGTGGGGTCGGTGCAAGATGACATTTGTGATGGGTGTATTGGATGTGCCATGAAATTTCAAGAGAGTTCCGAAAAAGATTCTATAGATGGAAATGAAGAATGATGAGAATGAGACATCCATTATATTGAACGTTGATCTCAAATATTATCTCAAACATGGATGATCTCAAATATTATGCGGGTACATCAAACATCCTTAAGTAATGAAACCCTCCCATACCTTCAAGGCAACTATCTAGTCTAACGATGTCAAATTTGGATGCATACGAGCACATATTGAAAACATTTCAACATTGGCCCCATTCACTGCTCACTGTGAGGAGTCAGTGGAAGAAATTTGTGATGGGTGTATTTGAAGTTCCATATCAAAGTTCAAGATAGTTTTGAAAAATATTCTAAAGAAGGGAATGACAAATGATGACAATGAGAGGTGCAACATGATGAACGTTGATGAAAATGTGGATGATCTGAAATATTATGTTGGGACATCATACATCCTTGCGTCTTGAAACCATCCCATATGGTCAAGGCATGTGTCTAGTCTAACCATGTCAAATTTCGATGCATACAAGCACATATTGAATAAATTTCAACATTGGCCCCATTCACTACTCACTATGCAGGGTCGGTGCATGACATTTGTGGTGGGTGAATTGGAAGTTCCATGACATTTCAAGAGATTTCCAACAAATATTCTACAGATGGAAACAATGACATTTGACAATGAGACACCCATTATGAACATTGTTGCAAACATGGACAATCTCAAAGATTATGTGGCCAGAACATCAGACATCCTTAAGTCTTGAAACCCTCCCATACCGTCAAGGCATGTGTCTAGTCTAACAATGTCGAATTTCAATGCATACATGCACAATTTGAAGAAATTTCAACGTTGGCCCCATTCATTGGTCACTATGCGGGGTCAGTGCAAGATGACATTTGTGATGGGTGTATTGGATGTGCCATGACATTTCAAGAGAGTTCCAAAAAAGATTCTATAGATGGCAATGAATAATGATGACAATGAGTCATCCATTATATTGAACATTGATGCAAACATGGATGACCTCAAATATTATGCGGGGACATCAAACATCCTTAAGTATTGAAACCCTCCCATACCTTCAAGGCAACTATCTAGTCTAACCATGTCAAATTTCGATGCATACAGGCATAGATTGAAAACAATTCAATGTTGGCCCCATTCACTACTCACTATGCGGGGTCGATGGAAGAAATTTGTGATGGGTGTATTTGAAGTTCCATGTCAAATTTCAAGATAGTTCCGACAACTATTCTATAGAAGGGAATGATGAATGATGACAATGAGAGGTGCAACATGATGAACGTTGATGCAAATTTGGACGATCTCAAATATTATGTTTGGACATCGTACATCCTTGAGTCTTGAAACCCTCCCATACCATCAAGGCATGTGTCTAGTCTAACCGTGTCAAATTTCGATGCATATAGACACATATTGAAGAAATTTCAACGTTGGCTCCATTCACTGCTCACTATGTGGGGTCAGTGCATGACATTTGTGGTGGGTGAATTGGAAGTTCCATGACATTTCAAGAGAGTTACAACAAAGATTCTATAGGTGGAAACCACAACATTTGACAATGATACACCCATTATGAACGTTGTTGCAAACATGGAAAATCTCAAAGATTATGTGGCCGAGACATCATACATCCTTGAGTCTTGAAACCCTCCCATACCATCAAGGCATGTGTCTAGTCTAACCATGTCAAATTTCAATGCATACGTGCACAATTTGAAGAAATGTCAACGTTTTCCCCATTCACTGTTCACTATGCAGGGTCAATGCAAGATTACATTTGTGATGGGTGTATTGGATGTTCCATGACATTTCAAGAGAGTTCCGAAAAAGATTCTATAGATTGCAATGAAGAATGATGGAAATGAGACATCCATTATAGTGAACATTGATGCAAACATGGATGATCTCAAATATTATGCTGGGACATCAAACATCCTTAAGTATCGAAACCCTCCCATACTTTCAAGGAAACTATCTAGTCTAACCATGTCAAATTTCAATGCATACGACCACATATTGAAAACATTTCAACATTGGCCCCATTCACTGCTCACATTACCATGATTTGACTACATCCACACCTCCAAAAGGTCATATGTCCCTTTCATTCAATCCATCATTGTCTAATCACTATTTATTTGTCACCCATTCACTCTCATTGATGGAGAGAGTGAATGGGAGACATTGAAATAGTCACAAGACAATGATGGATTCAATGAAATGGACATATGAATGTTTGGAAGTGTGGATGTAGTCAAATCATGGTACAAATTTTGGTGAAATCATGGTACACAGTTTTGGATCCAACTCCAAATCACATATTTTGAAGAGGTGCCAATTTTTAAATTTAATTATAATTTGCTAGTCATTTTTCAACATGAAGTATCTTTTTTTGAGAGAAACACTTTAGATCAATCCTTCCTCTATTATCTTTCCATAGAAAGAAAAATTAATATATTCCATCGTCCTCATGGATTGAGTTAATATAGGGTTAAGGATTGAGTATAAGTTATGCCTAGGCTTAGATAGAGCTAGGGGGGTCTATGTCATGGTCTACATCAAGCTCTAGGTCAACGTCTAATTCTATATCTACCTCTATGTGGTGGTCTAGGTCATGGTCTATGTCAAGCTCTAGGTCTGGTGACAAGATATTTGGAGGAATGGAACCTACTAAAATGAACATTATGAACATTTGGAGGCTTAGAGATTATGAGATTGCAGTGCACCCAAATTGAAAGGACCGTTTGGAGGTGGAGAGATAGAGAGATTGCAATGAACCGTTTGGAGGCCTAGACATCATGCGATTGTAGTACACCCCAGTTGAAATGACCATCTCAAATGATCATTTCAACTCAGGGGTATTGTAATCTCATGATGTTTGGGCCTCCAAATGGTTCATTTCAATCTCACCATCTCTTTGCCTCCAAACGGTCCTCCTTTATGCAACGATACAATTTTTCTCCTTTGGTACAAGATGGAAGCTAAGTAGTATGGATATCTATCTCAATTAGAATAACATGGTTATATCATCTCCTCTCTTTAGTGCAAGACTCAATATAACCATCATAAACTAGAGGACAACTTAGGTCAAAGGGAGTGAGTTTTTGGGTTATGATGGGGTTGCAAAAATTAGAGCTTCCACTGAAACAATCTTAAGCTAAAAAACACTTTCCTTAACATTCTTCTTGTATAAAAAGGTATCAATATGTATTGAATTAGCTAATGAGAAGTGTGAACCAATATTTAGAAAACTATATTTGGGGGAAACCCAAAGTTGATTAGATCCATCATTGAGAACTTTAGGCATCTTCTCACTTCCTTCTGGGAAGAAAATGTCATCCAAATGGTAGGTTCCTAAGGGATCATCCTTGCTCAGTGCTTGGATTGATACTTGGATATGTTCCTTGGTGGTTGATATAAGTCCCTAGATGTGTTTAGGGCCCCTAGATGCGTTCCAGGGAATCCTTGTTCAGTGCTTGGAATGATCCTTGGATGTGTTCCTTGGTGGTTGATATAAGACCCTAGATGTGTTCTAGGACCCCTGGATGTGTTCTAGGGAACCTTTTCCTAATGCATGGGTTGATCCTTGGTCTTGTACCTTGGTGGATAAGACCCTATATGTGTTATAGGGCCCCCAGATGTGTTCTAGGGTAACCTGGTGTTTGACCAGGTAGAGCTTGGTGTAATACCAAGATGTGTTGATGTGTGATCCTCTTCCTCTCTCCCGGGATGGTCCATGAGACCTAGGAGTGCCTATGAAGATGGACATGACCACATTGTTGATGGAACCCCTTATGTAGTGATGATAAAGTTTATAGGTCATTATGAGACTCATGTGGACATGTTTTTCCATTATGGACCCTCCCTTGACTTTGTCTTAAAAGGTACCCCCTTGTTGTTTTATGTGATTGAGGTTTTATTTATGTGATTGGGGTTTTATATGTGTTTAGGGTTTTTATAATTAATATTAATATTAATTGACATTTTAATTAATATTTATATTAATTAAATGTCAATATTTAATTATAATTTTAAATTTCCCTAACCCCTCTCCCTAATTATAAATAAGACCCTATCCTCTAGCATTCTATTACACTCACACTCACTCACTCCTCACTCTCCTATTTGTTGAGGCTACCTCAATTTTTCTCTCTTGATGATGGTGCGACCTCCTTTTTGGACTATCTTTTCAGATTTGAGTTTTGTTTTGTTGGTGCAACCTCTCCATTTGATGTAACAATTTTAGATCTAAGTTTTGTTTGTTGGTGCAACCTCTCTATTTGATGTAACAATTTTATATCTGAGTTTTGTTGGTGCAGCCTCTCCATTTGATGTAACAGTTTCAGATCTGAGTTTGTTGGTGCAACCTCCCCATTTGGTGTAACAGTTTCAGATCTGAGTTTTGTTTGCTGCAGTTGTCTTGTGATGGTCTATACATTGGAAAAACTATTCCTAAGTGCTTATGACAGAGATCAAACCTAAAACTATTTATGAGCATATTATAAAGGTTTTCATCCACACATGTGACAGGTACATCTTTCTTAGATCAGGAGGTAAGCTTGAGGTTTGTATTTTCACTCAGAATTTTTTTTTATACTCAGAATTTAATTTAGATCTGTTTATTTATTTTCTCATGTATGCTGATCTTGTGAACAGAAAAATAAAAAGACATTATTTGTTTCTATTTTTCCCTAATTCTAACAATTTTCCTATGACTTTGACCAAGGGCACACTACTCTAGGAAGCCTCCTCACACCCTCTTGTTACCATTCTTCTTTCTATTCTTAGCCTATACCAAACATCACTAAACAACACAATGCCTGGAATCATACTAAGCTCTTGTTATGGAAACTATGTGATATGGCACTCAAAGCATAACTCGTATCTATAGCTTATCGAACTCACTATGATGCTTCTGTATGATTATAGTGGTATCATTATTAGGAAGATACAATATGAATATTAAGACTAACTAGCTTATTACCTGTATTATACTAATCTTATTGAGGCAATGACATCAATGAATATGAGAAAGGTGATTGCCTTGTTTCTCTAATAAGCTGCCATTACAGGTTACCAGTCGTATTGCTTTCCCATATTCATGCCTACTCAATGATAAACCTACTACTAAAACCAATCTAATTTGGCAGTAGAGGTTATACAACCATTGCATGCATGATTTCCATTTAATTGATACTCATATGAACCAATAACATGGACTAGTAATACATGTATAAACTTATTTACTCCTATTGTGTGATGTATGTACCCAATAAGTGCAATGAATATGGAATAAAGGGGCATTCACATTACCATATATAGGTGAATGGCAATAATATTACATCATATGTGTACAAAGCTCCTTGTATCTCATATGTAGAAACACAAGTAAATCCCAGGAATCACTTCTATTACCATAAGTTGATAGGTATGAATATGGTATGATTACAACAATATGAGTTCCATCTTCTTGAACAGGGATAGATCATTTCTTTGGTGGGCGTGGCCCATATTGGGTGAACCATGTATATTTGTGTCTCTATTGTATTGTGTATCTTGTGTGTTTTATTTCTGCATCTATTTTATATTATTTCTATGTGATCCTCTTTTTTCTAACAAGAAACACCAAACCATAAAGGTAAGAAATAAGCTCATTAAGAGATAAGGGAGAAGTGGTGGATGAAAATGACCTAGTAGTGCAGGTCACCATTACATGAGGGGCTGGTCACTAGGCAAATAACTCCCCAAAATTACCTACGTGTGCACATGTGAAATGTTACTAAAGTCTAGTGAAGCTTAGTTACATGTATAAGTTCCCCACAAATGATGTTATAATGATCATAATTATGACACTAGTTACAAGATTACATCAATCCACTAAACAAAATTAAAACATATTCTAACATATCCCTCATCTAGAAATGAAAAAACCCAATGCATGCATCAATATGGATCTTTAAGTTTTGAAGCTAGCCATATGAATGCTTCTCCTGGTGCTATAAGGTTTGGAAGTTTACCCGTTGACCTTAATATAGATCTAAATAAACCCATTTTATGTCACATCACAATGGAAAAAAGAATCTAGTAGCAGATGCGGGATCACTCAACAATTGAGGAAGGAAGTACTAACATATCTCAATAAACTATATCCATGCTTGATTCATCCCTTTCAATCTTCCAAGAATACACTACCTCTTCTTGTGTAGAAAAAATATTCATGTCTTCTAAAGGACTTGAGTAGTAATCCACTAGAATTTCTTCATCCATCAATCCATCCACATAATTTCCTTATTCCATACAATATATGCAAGAAGTATACTTCTTTCACACACACACACACACAGAGGAAAAATCCATAACATTTTTATGTTGAAATAAAAATGGTAAAGTTACACTCATAAAGTGCACTATGACATGAAAGAAAAACTTAACAAGAATATCTCTTGATATTCTTCCAATATAATTGAATGAATTTGAAATCTATTATCTCAAAATAAGTTGTTCCCAAACATATTACATCATAAGAAAAAAAGCCTAGATAGGTGTTACAATTTGAAAGATTCACCCTGAAAACCATAATAAAATTATCCATTGTAGCCTCTTGATATACAAAAAAAGAATGTAGCAAAATTGTTCAAAAAAAATAAGGAAATTAAATCCATTATCCAAAATGGATAGAGCTCATTTAAATAAATATATGGAGACAGGGGGTAGGGATTTTCCCCTTCCCTTTACTCTACCATTTTGATGGTAGTATGCTATATCTACAAAGATATTTTTGATAGGGCATCGACTAAGTTGTTTTTCTCCTTATAGATGTGATAATAAGATATATGAGATAATATTCCCTCCAACAACTTTATTTGGTTATAAATTGGATGGAAACAAATATTTTGTATTCTATATTGTTCCCCAACATCTAATCTATAACCAAATTTGAGTAAGCAACAACCTATAATTAATCAATATTTATTTCTACTGTAATTCTTATCAATGTTTCAAATGCTTTCATTTTATCCCAATTATTAGTATCTCCACACAAAGTAGCCTTGAAAGAAATGTTGCTTGAATAAAAAAAACAAAGTGCACCGATAGCCTTGCATGTATTGGGGTTGCTTTAACAAGCCCTATGAAAAAATCCCCATGCTTTTGTTTTGTTAATCTCAAGTGTGCTTATATTCCGCGAAGGTTTTTTCTGGCAAAGTACCTTGAGTCCTTCATAAGAGAACTTTATTTTATAGAAAACTTGGAGGTGGATATTAACTTTTCCTATAACATAATGACATTTCTAATTAACTACAGGGCCCAAGAAACACCACAGAAAAATTTGGTGCTTTAACACATGTGGAAATGACATCCTCCAAAATCGTTTAATATACATGATTTTGTGGCCAAGGACTCATGGAGAAGGGCTTCATTGGCACTATTCCATGAATATGATTACAATGGAGCAAACTACTCATTGAATTGACTCATAATGTCGATTAATTTCAATTTGTAGCTTACTTTCCTAGACATTTCTTACACACTTTACCTAAATGGTCCAAGGGGTTAAAAATGCAAACCAACACTCAAAACGGTATGCCATCAATTGCAAAAATTGAGTTTCATTAGGGCCATCATCCTTGAGTAGTCACTGGGGTTGAATGTGTGAGATCTTGTTATTTAACCCTTGGATCCAAATTTGGTGCCTTAACACATAAGGAAATGAACTCATCCATTATTTTTTTTTATGCACATTTGCATGTCCAAGGACTCATAGAGAAGGGTGCTATTGGAAATAGTCACATGGAGATGAATCTAATGGAGCATACTGCTTATTGAACCAACTCACAGTTATTTAGTTGTTTTGAGTTGTAGCTTATTTACTTGGATAATTCAAGGACACTTTCCCTAAATGGTCCCAAGGGAAAAAATGCAACACATGACTAGGAACATCATGATATTAGTTGCAATAAGCGAGTTTCATTGGGTACATCATCCCAAGTAGTCATCGAGGTTGAATACGAGATACCTCATGATTTGACCCCTAGATCCAAATCCAGTTCTTTAATACATGTGCAAACAAGCTCATACAAAATATTCTATTATTCATGCTTGTATGGCTAAGGACTTATGGAGAAGGGTGTCATTAACATTGTCATATGAAGATAAATCCAATGAAGCACAATTCTCATAGAAATGACTCATGGTTCTTGAGTTGTTTCAAGTTGTGGGTTGCTTGTGTGGAGAATTTAGGGGCACTTTCCATAGATGGTCCCATGGAAAAATAAATGAAAATAGTGACTTGGAACAACATACCATTAGTTGTAGCTAGTGAGTTTCATTGTAACCATTTTCCTTGTGAGGACATTGAGGTTGGAGACAAGAGACCTTGCGATTGACAATTGACATTTTTTTTAAATACCTACATGACGTCAAGATTGCGACGCATGGTAACGTTGCTCCCATGTCACATACGTCGGAGATATATAGCTGGCCATTGGTTGAGCGACGTTATCATACATCGAAATTGCGACGTATGGTAACGTCACTCCCATGGCATATATGTCGGAGATAAATAGATGACTGTCGGTTGAGTGACGTTACCATACGTCGAAAGTGCGACGTATGGTACATCGCTCCCATAGTGTCCATGTAGTGGAGACCGAGGAAGCAGGACGTCAGAATTCCGATGTCTCTGACCTTGCTGTAGCGATGACTATATGGGGTTTGGATAGTCAAATCTGAGATGACACATGCTCGCATGAAATATTGCAATAGAGACGATAGCTATTGCGTCAGAAAAGAGACGTCACGTGAAACGACGTTTGAGGGCGTCTGTTGCTTTTCATTCTCCTAACAATATAAAGCAGAAATTGCGTCGAACGCCTCGTCGGAATTTGACCCAAATTTACTAATGTCACTGTGGATATTTCGATTTTGTTTTAAAAGGAAAAGGGTTTGCATTGGAACAAGAAGGACTATGGCTCGAATGGTTATGATGTTATTGTGAAATTGGCAATAGTTTTAATATGATGTTGCATAGTTATTGTATAAGATGCAATGATTGATATAATTGAATAATTCTGGGAAATTAAATTGTCTTTTTATTAAAGTCAGCAAGCATTTTGTCTGTAAATAAGGGACAACTAAATGATTTTGGTTTTAGAGTCGATGCTTATTGGATTGTGGTCTAAACATAGTTATGGTTTCTATTTGATTTAATTTATTTTTTATGAAAAATATCTGTATTATTCTCTCTCATACTCTCACTTTTTCGCTCATTATACCCCCCTCACGATCCTAATTTAATTTTTACATGCCCTGTTCTATAAAATAAATTAAACACTTTGTATGACAGTGATAAAGATATGAGACATAAGTAGGTGGTAGCTGATATATTTTGGTATTGACTGCACATTTAGTTATTTAATGAATTGTTGAGCAATAATTATGTTCTTACTCCCTGCCATACTACCACTTTTTCGCTCATTACAATCCCTCCAGATATCCCATGAACCCCATTTCACTCCCTGCTCACTTGACAATTATTAAATAATTTATTATGGATTGAATTGCATGGGTCTTATGTCAATTTTTGAGCCAAACTTTGTTTCATATAAAGATAATGTCATGTATGGTCTGTTAAGGGATAGTTTCTAATGAATTGCTACATATAGGATGAGTTTCTTCAGTAGAGGCAGTCATGGCAGAAACAATAGGGGAAGAGGCAACTGGAATAGAGGGCCTAGAAGGACCAGATTCTCAATTCATTTTGATGTCGATCCTCAGGAGTCGAAACAATTTTTTCAAGCTGGGTTTTTCAATTGGATTGGGCAAGGGATAGTTCAAACTAGACTAGAGAGGCCTCCCTTCCAGCCTCAAAATATCCCTGATATTCCTGTACCTCCCCATGTATCTATGCAACCAGAAGTTCCCAAAAATGATGGATAGTAGGAGATTTTTCATCTGGAAGTCTCCCACCATCTTGGCTGGGCCAAATTGTCATTGCCTCCTCCTCCTCTACCTGTAAATCCAAATGCTCAAATTTCCCCTGTACATTCACCTGTTCAGTCCTCTCATGCTAGAAAATGACTTAAAACTGAGGCCCCCCATGTGCAAGACAAAGGTAAAACTGCTGCTTCCGCCCCATATCCTTCACTTACCCTTGGGGCCTCATATTCTTGTTCACCACCCTTTAGTAATCCTAATGAAAACAATTTTCAACCTAAAGCCATCACGCCTTGCAATTGGTGTAAATTTTGTGAGGAGCACCATGAGGAAAGTACTTGTGAGGTAAAGAAGAGTGCTAGAGATAAAATCTTTGGTAAAAGGCTTGAAACTACCATTGTTGTTCTATATTTTGCAGAACCAAAGGATGTCATGATCATAAACACTATGAATAAATCCTATGCTTTGAAAGGAAAATATGATCCCCCTCATTCTTCTTCTAGCCCAAGCTCATCTTCACCCACTACCACTGTACAGGTTACTGAAACTTCAGACAGTCAAGGAACTCCCTCCCCTCTTCCCTCTTCCAAACACAACATTCTCAATCAATTATCTAATATCAAAGATGATTCTACCCTCCTAGACATGGTTTTCACCCTTGAGCAACAAAAGCATCTGGAGAATTTCATGGAAGGAAAAGATTCCATTGTAGCCAATCTCTTTGAAGAGGCAGACAAAGAGGACTAAATTGTGAATAAAGTAGGTTTAGATAGTTTTAGACATCCTGTAAAAATATTCTCCAATTTTCATTTCTATAAATATTATGGACAAAATAACCCATTGTTTTCTGATTGATGGTGGTTCGAGCCCAAGTGTAATGTCGAAAATTATTATGGAGGAGCTAGGATTTTCTTGAACAAATGAAAATGCCAGAAGCATGCTCTCTTATAATAGTTTAAAATAATCGACCATAGGTGAAATCAAGGATGTGACCTTGGTTTTGTGCACGCATCCTGAAATAAGGACAACCCTTAATATTTAGGTAACTGACATGCCAGTGAGTAATTATTCAATCATCTTAGGAAGAGACTGGAAAGCCTTGATAGGTGGATACCTCTCACTTGACGAGACACACTTATCCATTCCTAGGAATGGGAATAACATCATAGTCTTAAGAGAGGGAATAGTTTCACCTTATATAGAAAGCATCCCACAACCTAATGTAAATTATATCGAGGAGTACCTAGGAGTGTATTCCATCTTTGCCGATGAGGACAACACTACCTTGGAGCAAATTGACCTCATATGCACTTTGATGGTTCATGTACAATGAAGGAAATGGAGCTGGAATTATCTTGTACTTTCCTGTGGGTAAAATTCACAACTTTTCCTATAGGTTAGAGTTCGCTTGCACAAACAACATCACAAAATTTGAAGCATTACTGCTAGGTATTGAAAATGCCTATAATTTAGGTTGTGGTCACCTCATAGTTTTTGGTGACTCTGAACTTGTTGTAAACCTTGTACGTAAGATATATTCTCCCATCAACAAGTTAATGAAAAACTACGCCCAAACTATTTGGGGGCTTACCTCGAACTTGCTATCTTTCAACATCACTCATGTTAAAAGGGAATTAAACTCAATGTTTTGCAGGCTCTCCTACTCGGCAAATTCTGCCACAAAGACCTGACTGCACCTTTCAATATTTGTATCGTCCTCATATCCTTGACAATGTAGAGTCATGGTAGGTCTTCCCTAGTGATGAGAGCATCTGTGATTTCATACAAAATGAACCTTATAAGCCTAAGAAGATTATATCAATGGAAGATAACAAAATTACGAAGGGTTTGACTCCTCTAGAAAGTTCATTTTCATCGAGTGATGCAGGAAACAAAGAAAAACACAAATAAGAGGAGTTGAAAAGGAAAGTGGGTGAAACCATTTCCTTGAACATTAGGACACCTGATTCCCCAAAGAATGTTAAAATAGGTGCCCAATGTTATGATAAAGAAAAAATGAAGTTCACTGAGTTACTTCGTGAATTTCAAGATGTTTTTGGTTGGACTTATGAGGAACTTCGTGGTTTTGATCTTGCTCTTATACAACATGCCACTCCTATCAAGGAGGGCATAAAACTGGTTAGGCAAAAAAAAAGACCCATTAACGCTGCACTTGAAGCAACCATTCGAAAGGAGTTGGAAAAACTCTTGAAAGCTGGGATAATTTTCCTTGTTAAGTATTTTGAGTGGGTTTCCAATTTGGTTCCCATTCAGAAAAAAAATGGTCAAATCAGACTATGCGTTGATTTTCGCGCATTGAACAGAGCTAGCATAAAATACCATTTTCCTCTCCCTAATATGGAAATGATTTTGCAACAAGTTGTAGGGTCACAGATGATGTCCTTACTTGATGACTTTTCTGGTTACAATCAGATCAAGGTAAAAAGGACAGATAAATATAAAACCACTTTTATTACATGTTGGGGCACTTTCACTTATGAACATATGCCTTTTGGCTTATCTAATGCATGTGCCTCTTTCCAAAGAGCTATGCAAATATATTTTGACGATTTGATGAGCAAAATTATTCAAACTTATCTTGATGACTTAACTATGTATTCAAAAAATCAATCAGATCATTTTGGTCATCTTAGAAAGGTTCTCATGCGACGCAGGAAATTCGACATTTCTTTAAATCCTTCTAAGTCTATCTTTGGTGCTACCAAGGGAAATCTCCTTGGACACATTGTCTCTGATTCAAGAATAAGCATAAATCCTGAAAGGATTACTGCTATCTTAAATATTCCTGCTCCTACTTTAAAAAAGGAGGTTCAAGCCTTTATGGGAATTATCAACTTTGTCCATAGGTTTGCTCCTAATTTTGTTGTAATGGTTAAACAGATTCATAATATTCTTAAGCAATATCGCTCCTTTTCTTGGACTGATGACATAAAAAATGCTTTTGTAAGGGTCAAGAAGGCAATCAGTTCCGCACTGGTTTTGGCGAAGCCATATTTTGAGAAAGAATTTATTATATATACTAATGCCATAAAGGAAGTAGTTTCTGCTATCCTCATGCAATGTGATGACCAAGTTAACGAGAAACCAGTATCTTACATGATTCAAAGTTTGTCAGATGATGAATTTAAAAATTATTATATTGAGAAGCTTGCTTTCACTCTTGTTAAAGATGTTGAAAAATTTCGCCACTTTATCTTAGGTAAGCACATACTGGTAAAAGTCCCTTTAGCTACTGTCAAGTTTTTGCTCTCATAGACTTATCTTTCAGGAAATATTGCACATTGGCTTGCTAAGATCCAGGATCATGATTTAACTATCATGAATTATAAAACCATTAAGGGATGTGACTTAGCCCTTCACTTATCTCAGCATGTAGAAGCAAGTGAAAAAATTGATGAACATGATAACTCTCTGTTAGCACTATTTTATATTGACAGTCAAATCCTTCCTGTAGCTGAACATCCTTGGTATAAATATTTGGGGTATTACTTGCAAAACCAAAGATGTCTAGATAACTTAGATACCCATCAAAAGATAAGGCTATGTCTTAAATCTTTCAGTTATGTCATTTTAGGAGACTTCTTTCTTAGGAGGTCTGCCGATGGCATGTTACTTCGCTATGTGAATAATGAGGAAGCACATAAATTGTTACAAGAGACCCATGGATCTTCATATTCTGTTATTCATGTAGGAGGTTAATTTTCTGCTAAGACTACTGCTTTTGAAATTATTAGGAAAGAGTACTATTGGACTTCAATTTTTCGTGATTCCTATAATTTTTCAAGATCTTTTGACAAGTGCTAGAAGTTTTCTAGGAAAGAACGTCTTTCTAGTATGCCTTTAAAATTTGTCCTCCCTGACTTTCCTTTTTCAGAATGGGGTCTGGACTTTATTGGTCCTATTAATCCTCTATCTTTAGCAGGGAAAGTTTTTATTTTGACATCCACAGACTATTTTACGAAGTGGACTAAATCTGTCCCACAATGAGCATGTGATTTCTTTCTTTGAGACTAATATTTTTTCCAGATTTGGTATTCCTTTGGAAATTATTACAGAAAATGGTCCCACTTTTCTTTCTACTAAGCTAACTCAGTTTCTAGCTAAACTGGGGGTTAAATATTTTACCTCATCAACTTATTATCCCCAAGGAAATGGGAAAGCCAAGTCTACTAACAAGAATCTGGTTAGAATTATCAGGAGGCTTATTGAAGATAAGCCTCGTGAATGACACACTCTCCTCACTTATGCCCTTTGGGAAGATCGCACTACCACCAAGGTGAGCACT
>JASDQU010308430.1:0-10198 GCA_032191745.1 Picea mariana | reverse complement strand
ATCTTTAGCAGGGAAAGTTTTTATTTTGACATCCACAGACTATTTTACGAAGTGGACTAAATCTGTCCCACAATGAGCATGTGATTTCTTTCTTTGAGACTAATATTTTTTCCAGATTTGGTATTCCTTTGGAAATTATTACAGAAAATGGTCCCACTTTTCTTTCTACTAAGCTAACTCAGTTTCTAGCTAAACTGGGGGTTAAATATTTTACCTCATCAACTTATTATCCCCAAGGAAATGGGAAAGCCAAGTCTACTAACAAGAATCTGGTTAGAATTATCAGGAGGCTTATTGAAGATAAGCCTCGTGAATGACACACTCTCCTCACTTATGCCCTTTGGGAAGATCGCACTACCACCAAGGTGAGCACTAGTTGCACTCCTTTCTAGCTTGTTTATGGTCAATAAGCCATTCTACCTACCGAGCTGGAACTTTCTTCTCTAAGGCTGATGCTACAGGTTGAAGAATTAAATTCTTCCAATACCTCTCAAAGAATGAATGCACTCTTGGCTTTAGAGGAGCAAAGGACGTTTTCCTTGGATAACATAAAGAAAAGACAACAAACTTTTAAAAGATATTTCAATAAAAGTGCCAAAGATTTCAAATTTAAAGTTAATGAGAAGGTATTGCTGTGGGATTCAACTCATGTTGATAGAGGAATGCATTCAAAGTTACAAAAGTTATGGCTGGGTCCTTTTAAGATCACTTTTGTCCTGGGTGCAAATTCCTATATCCTAAAAGACTTGGAAGAGCGATTGTTTTCCTATAGCACCAACGGTTCCCACTTAAAACACTATGTGGAACCAACTTGAAAGTTTAAATTATGTATGGATTTTTTTTTGTATTATAGTTTTGTTTTATTGCTTTGATTTTACTTTTTTGTTATTTCCTTTTGTTGTTTCATTTCTGCTTTTTATTTATTTTATTGTCTTCTTTTCTTGTTAGAAATAAAATGTTGGATCGATTTTTCTACAACGACGCTTTTCCGCAAGTATTGTCCATCAATAAAAAATAGGTTACACGACCGTCATGATGTTCCCCCTTGAAAACATCATTGAAATTGCTATCTGCTCCAACTGCTGTTAGATTAGATAGTTGGTTTTATCCCTATTTCTACTTTTCTTTTCTTCCCTCCACTCCAAGATTCAAAAGTGCACACCAAATTTTTTTTCTCCTTGAAGTAAAGGATGCTTTCACTATGATTAATCAGATGATTATGCATGGGGATAGACCCCCTCATACTTAACACTTTCCATGAGTTATTCCCAAAATCCCAAATCATTTTTTCCCTTAAACCGCTCACTTCCCACTATTGCATAATCATTATGATGTCTATTTCCTTGATCTAATGTTCACCTAGTCTACAAAACCAAACAATCTGAGTTCTTAATCTGTTGGAAACAAATTTCCCCGTGGAGTTGCCAATTTGTTGACGCTTAAAATCGCAACGATGATTACTGCTGACAAATGATTTCTAAGATCTATTATTTATCTATGATAATAATAATTAACTAGTAGGTGAGAGCCCCCTGTAGAATAGTGGCGCAATGATGGATGTGTTGCACTTATATTTTGGTTGCTGTTATAATGGGGCCTACACAGGCTTCTACAGTTGATGATGCAAGTCATGGTTTTATTTGTTATGGAAACATAAGATGGTTGATCAAATGTGTTATTGCTAGATGGTTTTGATGAACATTTGCAACTTATGGTAGTACTATGGATAAAAGGATAATTTGTTTTACAGGTGTTATATTTATGCATTGAACATTGTTTTTTTTTTTCCATATATGATCTTGTACAAATGAGCATATTAAGATTTTAAAACAAAAGGCAAATAATTATATACAAACCTTAAGGTATGTGGATTGATACAAGAGAAAGGTGATGGACCTAGCTACTATACTTATGCAATTTGATTAAAGGATCGTTGTGAGGTACATATGGTAACATCATACATATGGTTATTGTTAAAGTTTTGATATGATTCAGGTGGTGCACTATGAAATGGGTATAGCATTGGTTTTAGAAATGGATATGTGTTTTAATTAATGGTTGATGTTATGGCATGGGCTGGCTCATACATTGAATTGAATAGGGTTGGGGGAGGAAGCGATGAGCATTTACTGTAGGTCACTCAAACAAACCTTGACCCCGTCACCCTAGCCATAGTTGCATTTGTTTTTTTGGTTTTGGTGGTTGTGGAAGCTCTGTGATTTTTGGTTTCGAAAGAAAAACACAGTCCAACTCTCCCTCAAAGCGATTTTTCTAGGTATGGATTCTTTACTTTCCATCCATGATGGTCCCTCTGTATTATGAATCGATTTGTTGGCTCAGGATTGCGTGAGGTTTGTGTTTTTTCTTGAGTTTTGACTGTGTATCAGTGCTATGCATATGGTTTCTTCTCTGAATAATATGGACCATTGGCGTTTTAAAGGAAAAAAAAGGGTTTTATTCCATGGATAGCTTGTGTATTGTTTTTTGGTGTAAAAAATGTCGGTCAACTTGGGGTTTTACTCTGGTTCTCTGTGGGAAATTATGACGATGGTGTAACAAGCTTTGAGTTTTTACCGCGTGTATTTTTACCACCAGTCTGGGTATTAGTTGCTGTCACTCATGTTCATCTTAGTCGTTGTTATGATTCGTTCCTCGAGGTTGCAATGTAATTTTTGAGAGTTACACTGTTCTTTCTTTGTTGGCCTAGCCCCGAGCTATTATTGTTATGTCATTTACTTCACTATCGCTATTGCCAAAATTTTTTCATAGTCACATCTTTGTATTGCCTAGAACTTTGAATGGAAGCTTGTATATCTGTTGGGTGGCCATGGGTTGTGCTTGGGCATTCTTTCCACAGTGTTATGAGAATTTTCCCCTCTCATTATCCATTGGAGGTGGATGACTGTTATGTTTGGTTACCCTCACTGTCAGGATTTTGAGTTAGAAGTTATGTGTCAGTGATGAATTTTAAAGGAGCACAGGCTCTCTGTTCTTCCAAGACTATTCTCGATTACCCATGGTTGCTTCTATGTGATAATTTTTTTTTAAAAGAAAGGCACAAGTGATTTGTGTTTTCGAAGAATCGTTCTTGATTGAGCTGACTCTCATTACCTCTCTGCAATAAAATTTTTAAAAGGAGCACAAAATGTTTGTGTCTCAGAGACTATCTCCTGTGGTCAAGATTTTTCTCTTAAACCCATTACTATGTTAAACCCTAGCATGATCATGGTCTCATCAAAGTTTAAAGGACACCTGTGTGTGCATGGTTTGTTGAGCACGACTTGTTTTTGGTCTATAGAGCACAAATTGGTTCTGCTGAGCTCGACTTGTTTCACCTGAGCTTGATGTGGTTCTGTTCTTCCTCAGGCACAAATTGATTCTGTCTTTTGTTGGGCATTTCTTTTAAAAGGAATTCTGTACATGTTTAATGAACACGAATCTTAGGCTCAAATTTATATATTATTGATTAAATGATTCTTTCGAATCATGGCTTGAGTTGATTAGATATATAAACACCTATGTGATGATTGGAATCGGGGCCCGATTATGATTTTTGATGACAGCGGATTGTGTGAATCTATGTTGAAAAGTTGATAGTTGGAGGTTAATACTGGGCATGTTCTTATTTGAGTTTAAGAAATAAATAGTTGGAATGTGGATGGCTAAATCACTGTGTATATTTTGATTTTGTTTTAAAAGGAAAAGGGTTTGCATTGGAACATGAAGGACTATGGCTGGAATGGTTACGATGTTATTGCGAAATTGGCAATGATTTTAATATGATGTTGCATAGTTATTGTATAAGATGCAATTATTGATATAATTGAAGTATTCTGAGCAATTGAATTGTATTTTTATTAAAGTCAACAATCATTCTATCTATAAATACGTGACATTTAAATTATTTTGGTTTTAGAGTGGATGCTTATTGGATTGTGGTTTGGACAGAGTTATGGTTGTTGTTTGATTTAATTTATTTTTTATGAACAATATCCGTATTATTCCCTCTCATACTCTCAATTTTTCGCTCATTATACCCCCCTCACGATCCCAATTTCATTTTTACATGCCCTGTTCTATAAAATAAATTAAACACTCTATATGACAGTGATAAATATATGAGACATAAATAGGTGGCAATTGATATATTTTGGTATTGATTGTACAGTTAGTTATTTAATGAATTGTTGAGCAATACTCGTGTTCTTACTCCCTGTCATACTACCACTTTTTCTCCCATTACAATCCCTCCATATATCCCATGAACCCTATTTCACTACCTTCTCACTTGAAAATTATTAAATAATTTATTATGGATTGAATTGCACGGGTCTTATGTCAATTTCTGAGCCAAACTTTGTTTCATATAAAGAGAATGTCATGCATGGTCTGTTAAGGGATAGTTTCTAATGAATTTGTTCATACATGATGAGTTTATTAAGCAGAGGTAGTAATGGTAGAAAAAATAGGGGGAGAGGTAACTAGAACAGAGGGCCTAGAAGGTCTAGATTCTCAATTCATTTTTATGCCGATCCTTAGGAGTTGAACCAGATTTTTCAAGCCAGGTTTTTCAATTGGATTGGGCAAGGGATAGTTCATCATAGACCAGAGAGGCCTCCCTTTCAGCCTCAAAATATCCTTGGTATTCCTGTACCTCCCCATGTACCTATGCAACTAGAATTCCCCAAAAATAATGAATGGGAGGAGATTGTTCATCCGACAGTCTCCCACCATCGTGGCTGGCCCAACTTGTCATTGCCTGCTCCTCCTCCTCCACCTATAAATACAAATGCTCAAATTTCTCCTGTACATTCACCTATTTAGTCTTCTCATGCTAGAAAATGATTTAAAACCAAGGACCCCCATGTTGAATACAAAGTAAAGATGTTGCTTCCCCCTCATCTTCTTCAAATGACTCAGCAAAATCAGTGTCCTCCCATATGCACCTGAGGGACGATTGTTTCCATGTTATTAGTGAGATTAAGCCTCAAGGTTCAGATCAACCTAAGGCTAATTTTGGTAAGTCCAAAGGGGACAACAATGACAGAAGAACAATTTCCACTCTAAGTGGAAAATATGGATTTTAATTTATGTGTTTATGGTTTATTTGTTGAAGACGATGGCCTGCAGAAAGATTTGGACAACAAACTATTTTTTGGATATTGTGGTTATTTACATATTTTGGATATAATTTATTTCTGATATTTAATATTCAAATGTTTATGGGAGTCACAAGGAGGCATGTGTTTAAAATGGTTATCTAATTGTGTTTATTTTTGTAAAGAATAAAAGGGAGTCAAAAGGGGTCCCACCTACTTAGTATTATTTAATAAAGACCCTTAACTATTATTATTATTATTATTACTTCCCCTAAACTAAAATTAGTTAAGTTTAATTAACTTAAATAAAGGAGGTAGCTGAACTACTTCAACTGATTTGGAATGCATAAAATCAAAACGAGAAGGAAGAACAAGGGGAGAATAGAAGGAAAAAGAAATACTAAGGTTTGCTCTTTTGTTTTCATGAGATAGTTCAGTTTTCATTCATTCTCGAGTTCATTAAAGGTCTAATTCTCTTTTTGACAGTATGGTCCTATTGTAGACAACAAGGTTCAAAGCTGAACCATACCATTCAGATGCTTGTTTCAGAGGTGTTGATCTATCTTTGATAGTCTATGTATACTTGTCTGTTTATGAATTAAATTTCATAGCTGATAAAGGATATTCTGCAGAGTCAAATTGGTAGCAGTCCGTGGCAAGATGATCCAGATTTTAAATTTCAGTTTTTACTTCTTGTTAGAGTCCTTTTATATGGTTTTCATTGGGGATTTCTAGTTTTGACTTTGGTCCATGCCGTCACATGGATTTTGTAAAGAGAAAGATACTTTGATTTCTTGGAATTAAATAAAGCGATTGCTATTCTGTCTCATCTGCGTGTATCTGTGACTTGGTTACTTTTGCTTTTGATCTCCATATTTATTTTCTGTAATTTGTTTAATTTTCAGAAAATTACATAAAAATTTGATGTTATTTTACAACATTCTTTCATAAAAAATCATCCTAAACACTTGTAATTAATACTTGTGGATTGGGAAAGCATTTTTTTGAGGCTATAAAATATAGGGTGATATTCCCGACTATGTTTTCTTAGCTAGGAAAGATTCGAAAATGCTTGAGTAAGATAATTCATATCTTTTCCTCAACAGTGGTGAGAGAAAGATTTGGCCATCCATTCCTGAGCCAGAATGACATAATCATATCGAGAGTTAAAATACATGTGGAAGTTAAGGGAGAATCATGACCATTCGATCGAGATCGAGATCGATGGTTCTCTTTATAGAGGATCATGAGCATCGAATACTATTAGGTGTTGGAGGGATGAAACGTTCTGAGGTCCCGACGATGATAAACATCATGTTGATGTAAGAAACTCCACACATGAAGTGACATGTGGAAAACCATTGATGACGAAGATTATATCTCGAGTTTGTAGATTGATGGACATCGTTGAGACCAAGATACATTGGGATGATGTCAGAGCCCCACTTCAAGGACGACACATGGAAGAAAGGTTCTGGACCAATTAGAGTTCCATGGTGTCCCACGTTGTGAGTTGAAATATAATTAAAGGAGAATAAATGGTCCAGACTAGATCCGCAATCGATATTGATGATGATCCATCGTTGAATGATATCGTAGAGGAAGATATTGTGACTGCTGATCACCAACGATATCAACAATCCAGATCATTGTGGATTGTGACCTTCAATATTTTTGAGTTTTTGAAAAGGGAGTGAAGTCTCAACATCCTAGGACCACTATAGGTGGTAGTCATCTGTTGAATAACATAGATCAATGGACATCAGAACGAGTAGCAAATCAAAACTAGAATATCCACCATCAATCATGAGAAAGGATCAATGGTGAACTGAAGGTCAACAATTCTGTGATACAGCTAGATCCAACTGTCGATTGGAACATGAGATATACAATGGACATTCAACATGTATCGACAAAGTTATTGGGGCTTAGACTGAGTTCATAAGTATTGGTACTATAAAGATAAAGAAGCTTAACACCTGTGGCTTTGAGGGAATTAAAGGAGATTATTAGACCATGGTTTTAGCCCAGGGTATCGTGTCAAAATAGGGATTGGTGGATCAACAAAGCATTTCAAACTGGTGTATCAACAAAATTGAGAGTTGCTCGAACTTGGAGATGTAGCAGAGTGTACTTATAACTTTGTACCTATGGGAAACTGACCTCGTGGGTCACTATAAATTGGTATTAGATCTAGTTATGCTCTATGGAATCAAGTATGTTTCCTTTGAAATTGATTCCTCAGGATGAAAATATAAATTTTCTTTAGAAATTGGAACACATGCATGTTCTTTAGAGATATACAACAAGATAGATTTGGAAAAGATGATAGGTAAAATTGTTGATGATTCCGAGATTGAGATAAGAGAAAGAGCATTGAAGTTATTTAAGGAAACATAGAGAACGTCTACTTTGGGAAGGAATAAGAAGAGTGAATATATGCAATAGAACAATCGACAAAATAAATTGGAAAGATTGCAGTAGTACATGTTCAAATGAGTTCATACAAGAGGTAAACTAGTCTTTTTTTATTTTCAACTAATTTGAGAAGGAAATGGTTGATTACAGGTAGCAGTAATGGTGGTTACAAGCACAGGGGATTTACCTTGTTGACCAATATCTTATCACATTCATTCATAAGGGGGGTTTTTAAATTGTGAAAAATAAAGTCAATATATTCTAGGTATTGGGGGGATGTGGTGTATCAAGGAGTTTCTATAAGAGGTATCTAGTAAAAATAAGGGTTTCTTTTATTGTAAAGATGTATTGGGAGGTGGGTTCAACAAAAGGATTTTGGGATATATTTATCAATATCAAGGGAAATTAAGGGTATTCTTTAATAACCCATGAGCGAAGGTGTTATGTCAAAGGTTCACTTAGAGAAGACCTTGTGGTTACAACAAGAGGACTGTAACAAAGGACAAGAGGACTATATAAAATAACATGTTCTAGCTGAAGGTTGGAAGGAAGGAGGACAACTGAAGTTCTAAAAGAGGTAAGCTAGGTAGGTGCAAAATCCAGAGGAGCAAGGAGTGCTCAAAAGAAGGTTCTAAGGGAGAGAACCATAGAAATACTAGGGGGATAAGATATGGAGAAGCATAGTGAGGTATTGAGTAACAAGAAAGTTTGTTACATAGGCTTGACTGAAGCTCACAATGAGCAAGAGGAATCTCATAGAGGAAGGAAGGCAATGATTGTTGATGGTCATAGTAAGGGTTCTAGTGTAAGCCATATAAAGTTGAGCTTGTTGAGAAATTTGAAAGGGAGATAGTTGAGGTAAAGACACATCTTAGTGTTCTAATAGAACTGCTACAAAAAGGTGAGGAAGACCAAGGATGTAGATGGATTTTACGAAAGAAGGTGAAGTAGCATATGTTGCACGTGAAGCTGAAACATAGGTGAACATGAACAAGGATCAATCCTTGGTTAGGGTGATGGTGAAGATGATGAAGAGAGACCTATTGAGAGTCTCATGGACTATGTGGAAATTTCAGAGTAGCATGAAGATCTGATGATGTCATAAGCATCAAAGGAGACCATAGGGTCTTATGTTTTTCAAACTAATAATTTGTGTATGATTGCAGGCTTAGTAGATAATGGACAATCATTTGAAGCTATCATAGAGATGAAGGAGGATGGGACCATAATGTCTCATACAGGTAAAATGAATACCAATACACATTTGTGTAATGCAATTATTGGAGGACAGTTACAGGAATCTATTGATGGAGAAAGAAGAATAAAGTTGGCTCATAAAGATAGCCAAGGGAAGGACATAGAGAAGCATTCATATGCAATGCTCATGAAGTATGACAAGGAATTAGAGTTGTTGGAAAAGTTGGTGAGAAGTCCTGAGTCAAAAAAGGAGATTATAGCCAGAGAGAAGAAATGTTCACAAGTGCCTTGTAATGAATAAGTGCTTACAACATCTAAGAAAACTGTGGTAAATTTTAAATTTCAAACTGATTATGAGGTTGCAGGTATAGAAAGTGATGATAAAAATGAAATTATAATTATCAAAATAAAATCTAAACTATTTCTTGAAGACGAAGTTAAAACTCAAGTACAACATTTAGATCTAATGTTTATATATTTTGAGAAAGAATTGAGGTTTTTGGAGGAATGGCTAGAAAGAGATCTAGGTGAAAAGGACTATATAAGCATCCTTAGCTCAATCGAATTCTGAGAAGAAAATCAAAGTGCCATACAATGGTGGAATGGATGAAGAGGATATGAAACAACTAGTGGGTAGTAGTGTAATACCCCAAGGCCGAGCCCCTGTGAAATGTAATGCTATTTATAGGCTGGTGATCCAAGTAATTATAAGCTAGTAGGCTTATGTGTTTATTAGGCTGAAGAGCCTATATGCTAAGGTTAGTGGGCCTGATTTTTGTATATGTAATTATGAATATTATTCATAAAATACATCGCTGCGTGTAGACCAACCACAGAGAAAGATTGATGGGGGACTAAGCTCCACTGGGTAGGGAAAGGAATGGGGTTGGGAGGCTAGGAAAGAGGGGCTAAGTTTGAGGGCGTAACCCAAGGGAATATTACAATGTATTCTTGAAAAGTACTAAAGTTGGGAAAATAAACCCAGTAATCCTAAGTTCCTTTGAGGAGAGGAAAAAATCCAAGTGGAGAGGAGTGTGCTCYTRGAGAGCCAAGTGTCACCTAGGAYGTATGCAGATTTATGTGGGAAGTTCCACCTTTGTTGGGGGGTTCACAAACCATTCTGGCCACCTTCCTGAGGATTTCTCTCTCATGATTTTGCAAGATGACAATTCTCACCATTCTCCTTGCTTGCTCTCAACATTATAACCAATTTGGCCATTTAGTTTCCCACGAGTTCATCCTCAACATGCTGGCCATACATTGTGTAGTTCACGCATGCATTGAACAAGTATGGAACTAGAGTCATTTCCACCTTTGTTAACCTTTGTAAATGGTTGATTCGTCCCCTTGAATTACCCGATTTTGGTGGTTATGAAATGAAGAGGCGGGTTGTCAGGCCCATGGTGGAAGAAGTAGGTTGTCAGGCCTGTGAGAAACTCTCTCTAGGTGAGAGAGTATGCTCAGAAGTGATTTCTCCTGGAGGG
>JASDQU010308429.1:72777-94425 GCA_032191745.1 Picea mariana | reverse complement strand
AAGCACGGAAACAACTGATTCACCCCCCCCCTCTCAGTTGTCCAACATATTGCAGGTACACATTGATACATCAAGTTACGCAAGTATGAGGTAGTAAAGGAGGGTTGACGGTGAAAGTTTTGGAGTTGTAGAACTTAAAAAACCCTAGTTTATGAGGCATACGCGGGCTGACAGTAGAATAGGTAGCATACATACGCAGGTTGACAGTAGAAGAGGCAGCGTACATATGCAGGTTGGACATGAAAAGGTAGTGTACATTTAAAAAACTCATGAAAAACTTGAGTGGATGGTAGTACCAGGTCCCTAAAGTCTGAAGTAAGTTCCCAGGTCAACATTCTATGGGTTCTCATGAGTAAAGGTATGCCATTTATGTATTTGTTTGAGGCTTGAATCTTGGATGATATGGCACATGCTTAAGGTATGTATTGGAGGCCCTTGATGGTACATGGTTGAGGTAAGATTTTTACATGCTTGAGACACACTCTTAGTACTTAGTATATGGTTGTTATGGTTCCTTGTTAGAGGCACATCTTTGTGGTATTGGCATAAACTTGAGGCTTGTCATATTGTGTTATGATACTACATCTTTATGATATTCAGAAGCATGCTTGAGGCACATGACTAGAGGCATTTCATAGTATATGGTACATATTGGGTGAGATACATTGTTGGTACATTGGTACAAGGTTCATGTTTGTTATGTTAGTGGTATACCATTGATATTGATACATTATAGAGATATACACTTGGCATATGGTAGTACATGCATAGGAGACATCTCATAGTGGTGTTGGTACTTGGTTGAGATACACTTTTGGTATTACTTGTTTAGCATATCTTATGGTACATGGTATAGTACAGGTTTGATGCTTGATATGATATATGGGATACACTTCATGGTTGGCACACAGTATGGTATAAGGTACATGTATTGATGTGCATGGTTGAGGGTTTTTGGATTGTGATGTGTTGGTGAAGTTGTTGGTTAGTTTGAGGTTGCATATCAATGAGGGTTTGATGTTTAGTCCATGTGAGGGTTTATTACACATGATTATGATTGTATGCACATGTATGGCACATGACTAGAGAGACATAGATTCACATAGTTTGAATGATATTCTTGTGATATTGAGTATGATATCTATGTTATCAAATCTGATCTATTGAGGGATATTCTCGGTACATGTTTAGAGGCACTTGCTATTATTGGTACATGCTTGGTACATGTTTAGAGGCACTTTCTAGTAGTATTGTTGACACATGGTATATGGATGGTGTGGCATAGATATCTTGATATATTAGTAAAATAACATCTTGGTCTTGGTGATGGTTATGAAGTATTGTGATGTGCATAGTTAATGCACTTGTAATGGTACAGATTGTGTGAGTGACTGATGTACATGGTTGATAGTACAGGTTGATTGGTACAGGTTGGGACAGGTTGCAGGTTGATGTGACAGAGGCAGCAAAGGGTCAAGGTTTTAGAAAGGTGAAAACCCTAGTTCTCATAAGGTGTACACAAGATACAATATAGAAAGCCCGCGTACATACGCAGGTTGCAGTATAGACAGGGTGCGTACATACGCGAGTTGTAGCATAGACAGGTCGTGTACCTATTGGTTTTTTGTTGGTACATGAAGGTTGCAAGTACAGTTTGATCACAGGATATTGGTAGAGGTTGTTGTCACATATTGGTAAAAGTTTACAGTGGTATATCTCACAGTGACAGTGTGGCAGTGGTTTCATCATATATTTGGAATTTAACTTCACGACGGTAGGACGGGGCAAGAATAGGTGGTTGTATCCACCTTTCGGTTGTATCCGGAGAACATAGGGAGTTGTAGCCTCCTTCTGGTTGTAGCCAGAGAATTGGGGAGTTGGAGCTTCCCTCAAGTTGTAGCTTGAAAATATAGGGGGTTGGAGCCTCCTTCCAATTGGAGCTAGAAAATTGGAAGTTGGTGCTTCCTTGAATGTAATTCTTAAAGACATATAAGAAAAGCATTATGTGGTTTTATCCCTCATTGGGTTTCCACGTAAAATACTGGTGTATTGTGCATTGTGTGGACGTGTCTATTATTGTTTATTATGCACTGATGGATGTTAATGTTATATGATGCAATAACATATTAATGATGGACTGATTAACATTGTTGAATACATTAAAGGAATATACATTGTGGTTAAAAGGATTAATAAGTGGTATAAATTGCTCATTACCGATTCACACCCACCCNGATGACATATTTTTATGAATGAGATGGATGTGAAAGGGAAAAGGTGCAAAATTTTTATGTATGGTTGGGATATGGGCACACTACACCAACTTGATCACTAGTAGTACGACCCGACTCAAGACTCATCACATATTTGAAAGATAATCATTTCCCCCATGGTAAGACAAGGAAAAAGATAAAATTATTAATGTTATGGAGTCGTTATTAGATATCACTTCAATGTTTACCATTTTCATGACTAGCTTATAAGTTATAGCACCATATATAAATGTTAAACCAAAGAATTAAGAACATAGCATGTCATATGAAGTATTGCATCTTGAACCAAGGTACTAATATCATGCATATTGGATGCATAAGTTCATGTATCATCTGAGTTGTGAGGGAGGATATCTAATATACCATGGCCGAGCTAGCACAATCACATATCTGAAGGAGAAACTAAGAGAGATGTTTGATTCTAGCAAATATGAGTAAGAGATCTCATGAAATCGGCAACATAACACCCCTTGTGTGGGTGCATCTGGAAGTAGTTACTCCCCATGGGAAACAATATAGATAGGAAAAAATCATTATTGTAAAATAATAAAAATAAAAAGCATTCATTAAGTGGAATATATGAAAAACATTGCTTATCATAAAAAAATCACTAGGTTTCATACATAATATTCAAGTAGTTGATCAAGTATATGATGAATGTCAAAATATGCAAGTCTAAAATAGTGTCAATATCACATCAATGTCACCAATAAAGGATCAATAGGCATTGCATGTTAATATAAATGGGCTTATGCATGTGACCATGATCTAAGAATACAAACAAGAAGAGCATGCTAAGAAAAAATGGCGAGAGGATGGAAAGCTTTATGATGCACGTGTACGTGCATAAATATAAATAGACAGTAGTTATGCACTATTTTGAAGATTGACATAAATTAATACAATGTTTTATAACATATAATGAACTTGTGTATAAACTTGTTGGCTCACACCCATATGATTTCATCATTGTACAATTTGGTGAACCTCCCCTCTACATCCTTAAATGTTTTCTCCTCACTCGAATCATGCAATATAAAAGTGGGGACCATGCATTCAAGGGCTATTATTTGAAAAAACCTCTTCAATCGGGATGTTGTGCTTAGATCCTTACTCTCAAGCTTAGCCTCAAAAAAATGGACAACCTTTTGTTACAAAGTAATTATGCATCTATACTCTTGTATTATTGTGCAATGCATAATTTAATACAACTTAGATATAATATCATTAAAGTATTGATGAAATATTAAAACTTAAAATTAACTAATTTTGACAATACCTATTTTTTATGATGTCCAATACATGATGCCCATTCATCTGAGGTGGTAGTAGACTTGCATAGATATGTAGTATTTGTTGGCCCCTGCTTTTAAAATTCAAAAAAGCATTAGCCCTAATCAACTCAAAGGGTATGATTTACATGTAGTTTTTATAATTGTTGGAGATTAGAAAAGCACACATCAAAGATTTCCATCTAATCTTATCTTGAAATGATAGCTTTCAACATAAAGAATCTAAATACATGCAAGTTTTCTTAAGAAAGAAACAATCAAAACTAGGTGAGGCATCTTGAGTGGCTTGGAGTTCACTATTTCTTATCATCGTCTTGAGATTCATACTAGTCTTTCTATTAACTTTTTTCATCACATCTTGGTATAGTCTTTTTAGTAGAGCATTGCACATGTTTCTTGGCATTCTCATGAGTTTTCAATGCAAGCGGAATCAAAACATAGCTAGAAAAATTGTGGAATAAATGGGAACATGCAAGAAGAACACTAACCATGGTGATTGAGTTGGGTTTTATACACCAAGTTTCAAGGGTGTAGCTATTATGTTAGAAACCAAAAATGATTTCATTCCATGATGTTGCATCATCATGACTAACAAGATATTCAAATGACTAAAGAATCATCATTCATTGAACAAATATAATTACAACATCATCATTTCAAACTTATAGATTAACGATTATTCATTTTGTTCTTTTTTAATCATCATAATTAAAAGGCCTCAACTCCTAGAAGTTTCACAAATCATTTAACTATCAAGTGTTACATAGAGTGATCAAGATTCATTATTAATCTCCCCACATGGGATGTTAGGGGCATGAATGATGATCAAATTTCAAGGGTTGGTGTTAAATTCAATTAGAAGGATATAATCATCCAACCCTTCCATGATGAAAAGTTGCAAAAAAAAGTTGTACTTTAATTGACAAGAGTAAAATCAAGTATACAATTCAAAAAACAAAATGCAATTCCAATTTTGTAGAATGCTACAAATACAAAATCTAGGGTTAAGATGGATATATGTCATTGTTTACTAAGTTACATATTTATAGAGTTTTTCATGCAATGATCAACATTCATTACTAGTATTTTCATATGGAATGTCAGGGATGGGAACAATGATTAAATTCGAAATGTTGGTCTTGATTTCAATTGGAAGGGTATAATCATCCATTATTTTCATGATGAAAAGTTGCAGAAAAAATAGTGCTTCAATTGACAAGAGTAAATAAAGTACACAATTCATTAAAAAAATTGTTAATAAAATATTACACTTTTAATTTTGTAAAATGTCAAAAATAAACAATACAAAATCGAGGGGTAATATGGATATATGCTACTATTTATTGAGGTGCATATTTTAAAAATCTTCATGCTTATACCGATGATGTAATGATGTTATGAATATGATAAGGCCTTTTGAGAATCATAGGCATGTCACTTATAATTTTCATTCTCGTTAAAAACACACAAGCAAACAAAGAAAAAGAAAACATATGTTAGAGATTTCTCAAACAATAGATTATCAAACTAATCAAAGAAATTTTCAAGTATTCAAGCTTGCATCTACAACCAAACTAGATGAGAAACACACTAAAGTAGTGTTGAAGTAAAACCTTATAAATTTTCCATAAACAACTAAATTGCTTTTCCAAAATTACATATTTATTCTGGTTAATAGATTTGTGACCCAAAAATTTTCATAATGCATCTGACAGAGGACATAGCTATGGCGTGTGGAAAGGATAGAAAGGAAACAAAGGGCACTGTGAGGAGTCCTAGCCGACTCCATCCACTATGTACTAATCCATCAAAGGGAGAGAAAACAATTATTGAGGATCATGGAGAAGATATCAACAATGATGTACATGAAATACTATCCAAATTAGCTCTTCATAATGATTAGGGGTAGTGTTGTGGGAAATATCACCCTGCGGGCAGGTTGAGCTCTCCTTAGATGGGTTTTATTCAACTAAGACAGTTCTAAAAAATAGACAGTAACATTCCAAACTCCACCTATTTTGTTTCTTTACTTGCAAAGAGAGAGAGAAAAGAAAGGGAAATGGTACCTTCTCTCGTAGTGATCCAAAATGGATCCAGGAAGGCCTAAAAAACAAAGTTTACATAATTGCACAAAACCAACGCCATTGCGTCAGGCTCGTCGTGTCGATTCTAGCCATATATTTTTTTCCAAAAATGGACACCGTATGCGAAAATTATCGCGTTTTGATTGATTTCCCAAACAAGCAAAAAAAGTCAACTAGTCAAAGTCAACAATCAACAAGTTGTATTGTTGATGTCAGCATGATGTGGCAGTGACGTTAGCATGACATGATGATGATGTCAGCAGGAACGCATGGCAGCATGAGGAGGTGACATGTGTCACTCATTTTTGGCATTTTCAGGCGTGATGTGGACAAGTAAAAAAGTGACACGTGGCATTGTACGGAGGTGACACGTGGCACTATACAGATGCAACAGGTGGTTGTACAAACATTGACATGGCCCAATGATAGTTTGACATGTGGCAGTATGGATGATAGGTGGCAGTGACGTGGCGTTGACCGAGTGGCTGACTGTACAATACGACAAGGTGACCTGGCAGGCTCCGAGCTTGACACGTGTCGTACGACGTTGACTGGGAAGATGCTTTGGCAGGTTGACGTGGTAGTCCACTAGGCAGCTAACTATGTTGGTGACTGTACTATACGATCCAATCACAGGGTGACACATGGCCCAATCATAGGGTGCCATGTGGCACCCCAGATTTGGCCAATGTGGGCCGGTTCAAAAAAAATTTTGCCTCCTCATGAATTGAACACTCAACCTCCAACATAGCCCAAGTCTTCGGAACAAGCGCCAACTACCTGAGCTACACATGATTCTTATTATACATGTGACAGCATTTTCTTTTAAGTTGATGTGTGGCGAGATTTGGGGGTAAAGCCCGGTCGGCGGGGGGCTAGCCCAACCGACCAGAGCCACATGTCACTATATATGATCAGGCGCTAGGAGCGAGAGCAGTGCGTGGCGGTGGCCAACACTTGGCCACATGGCCATGCATACGACCAGCGTGGTAGCTGAAGACATGAGCTTAACAGTTAGCACCCAGCCCGAGGTCATATGGCTTCTCCCAGGTGACCACGAGCCCGAGTAAAATGGGTTGGTGCACCAATATGCTGCAAAAGTGGGTTTTGAACTTTAGTTTTAGATTTTATTTGATTTTCAGCCTGATTTTTTCCCAAAATTAAGGATTTGGAACCCTTTTTTAGGCCATATCTTGGGGGGAAGTTGGGAGGAGAACCCCAACTCAAATCCTATAAAAACCATAGGTTCTTGGCAACCTTAGGAGGTTCAGAAGCAACTGAATGATGAGGAATTGTAAAGCCTAAGCCATTTTTATGCAGGGAAGCCATTGAGGAAGCGAACTTTGCAGGCCATTTTCAGGAGCTATGCTCAAACTTTTTCAATGTCGTCAATTGTGTTGGATTCTTGAGGTCGAGCAGAACATAGCCAGACCAGTTTGTAATCCTTTTGAGATACTTCTGATGTAATTTTGCAGCATTGAAGATAAATAAGAAAGCCTCCCCCACTGAGACAAAGGCCTGAAGACATAGGCAACCTTACTGAACTCCGTTAACAATCTTGTTGTTATGGTTTGTTGTTCCTTATGTTTACTTTCTTATCTACATTTTTTATGATGGTTGTAATATTCTTTCATTAAGTCTCCTTCCTCATTTAAGTTTTTTGAATGGTAATTTAACACATGCTTAAAACTCAACCAAGTCTTTAAAGATCATTTTCAAATCACGTAGTATGTCCTCGTTGTTCCAAAGCTTGAGCTCCATTTCCACACCTCGAACGTGAAGATGAATCTGCAAAAAAAGGATAGACAAACTCCCTACTATTACTACCTAGTGTTAGAAAATACAAGTAGACACATGCAAGAAGGAATGAATAAGATAAATGTATGGAAATAGGCTAAGTTTATTGATATAAGAAACATGAACAGCTTACAACGATGATGGGTTGCAATTCTTCCTCCATGCTTCTCCTTTCCATCCCCTTGTGTGCACTACCAAAATACTCCTGAAGTTTTAGATCAAAAGTTTGGTATTTTTCCTAAACTCCCTTTAACCTTGAGAGGCCTAGTTAATATAGGAGCTTGGGAGGCTTAACCAACATAGGGAATCAAGGGAATTGTTGAGGATTTTCCACCTTAGGTTAGGATTGATTTCCCAAAATGGAGGAACTCGAAGCCATGATTCATCTCAAACCATAACAACCCAAAGATCCTTGGAACTTGTCCCATAGAAAAAGGAGGAATTGGTTAAAACCACCATAACAGGAGGGATGCTCCCCTAAAGTGGTAGACGCCCCTATGTAACTGAGAAAGGAGGGAGGACGCCCCTATGCATGGGAAGTGGGGCGTCCCTGGTCAAAAAGGGCCAAAAAGACAAGGTAAAAAGTGGGTTTTTGGCCTCCAAATGATGGTTTTTCTTCTCTCTAATGGCTAGGGACAATGACAAAGTGTTGTTCCATGGTGTCGGAGTGATGAAACATATATGTGACACTTAGTAAAGTGTCGTATTGGAATTACAACACTCAGCAATGAAACCATACATAAGTGTGACACTTAATGAAAAAGTGACATAAGTGAGACACTTAGTACAACACTAGGCAGTGTGCAAATTTTACGTATAACAAGTAGAATTAAAGAAACACTAGAGGTGAAAGGTAGATGTTATACTAGTTTACGGGAGTTTATAACATATTAAAGGGAAGCAATATGGAGAAAGGAAAGGCACCCTAGTTGATCAAATATGACTTGAGTGTAATAGGGAAAGTCATCCATACTAATAGAAGGGGCAGACCATGAAAAATCAAGGATCAAAGGCAAAGAAAAGAGGTCATGGAATAGAGTGTGCATGTCCTAGTCTTCAAGGTTGAGAATGTGAAGAAGGAAAGGGAGGATGTTGAGGAATATTTTCCCAAACCCAGGGGAAATGAGAGACCTCCCAAACATAAGGGATGAGAGGATAATATCTCCAATCGAAACTAATCCAAATCATTTTGAAATTCTGAAGCATTTCACATTGCCAGAGGATTTGAAAGAGGAACCATGCAAAGTTTAGGAAAGATAGAGGATAAGGTTTGTGCTAAGATAGATTCCATTAGTATCAAGCACATAAACAGTGAATTAGAGAACATAGTGCCAAACATTGATATCTCTGTGAGCAAGTCCACTCAATACTCTCTCACATTGGATTTATACTAACATGCCAAGGAGATAATAACATGGTAGATGAAATATATTACAAAGAAATAAAACCCCATCCTAACCACGATTCTAGAAAAATTGCAACAACTTGATGAAAAAGACTACCACCTTATCGATGAAACCCAAGGGTCTAAGAAGGGATTACAAAACAATAAGGAAGACACTCCCAATCCAAGCAGGGGCCAACTCCCAACTCCAAGCAATCAAAGCAGGGGCCAACTCCCAACTCCCTATCTCCATTGGAGAAAATTAAGACTAGCACAACAACCATATCTCTTTGAGATATTGTTTTTTATGTTTTTCAATTATAACCATGTCATTGCATGTCATTGCAACTCATAAAGGCCATGATTTAAAAGTGCATTAAACATATAGTTATTTATAAGGGTTTAACAATCCAAGCAGGGGCCAAGTCCCAACTTCCTATCTCCATTGGAGATAATGATGACTAGCACAACAACCATATCTCTTTGAGATATTGTTTTTTATGTTTGTCAATTCCAACCATGTCAGTGCAATTCATAAAGGCCATTCTTTAGAAGTGAATTAAACATATAGTTACTTATTTTTTGAACGTCGTGATATCTTCTATTTAGACATATACAATTAATTATTTTTTGAATGCCATGATATTTTCTACTTAGATAGATATAAAATGGAAATTATATTTTGCATATGAATATATAGTCCTACTCTTCTTTACTTATGAAAAGTATATATCTATTGAGATAATCCTTTGACCTTGAAGTAATATGAGTCTTGTAATGGAAAAACTATGGCATGAAGATTGTGATAATGGACTTGTCCTTGGGATCATAAACTAATGTTTGGTAATCATGTGGTTGAATTCTTTTGTTGTATGACGGTTTGTAAAAATAATTACAAACCTTCCTTAATTACTTGATGAGGCTAGTACAATATATATGAATGCCTTTCATGTATGTTACAAAACCTTGTTTATGAAAGTAGATATTTACCATGATGGAACCCTTCATTGAACTTGCAATTTGTATTAACTTTGTGACAAACCCTATGGATGCTCATTGAATATTTTGGTTCTTAAAATTGGTAAATTAAAACTAGAATTCTTGTTGGATTGTGAAACAAGCTATGATTTTGGGAAAGTACGAAATTGTGATAATGGATTTGGATAAGGGCTTGAAAGTAGGTCTATGTTGTTGACTTGATAATTTAGGCCTTGAACTCAATTTGATGAGTATTCTATGATATTGAGGACTTGAACTAAAGTTGTATTGCTTCTTGGGTTTGTAAATGCCATGTTGCATGGAACATGCAAAGGTTGTATTTGCAAATGCTCGATGTTCTTGTCAGTGAGTATTTGTTGTGCTCACGGTTTAATTTAATCTTGAAAGAATCTTGTAATGGTTGATGTATGTTTTTCCTTTTGTTTGGTTTAAAAATTTTACAGTCTTGTTTTGTTGAGTCGGTTGGTGTAGCATGGGTGCTACTGATGGTATATATACATGGTTATGCAATGAGAAGTGGATTTGAATCTAATTATGTTGAGGGAACTAATTGAGTTTAATGTAGATATGTATGCCAAATGTGAGAATGTTTTTATTTTTCTCACAAATTGTTTGAAATAATTCCTAAACAAAATGTTTTGTCATAAATTTTAATGTGTTAAAAACCAATGATAATGTCAGGGGTTCATTGCATTCTTACAATCAGACTCTATACAAGCCTACAATGTTACAATAAACATGAACACAAAACATACCATAATTCAAATTATTCTAAATTATCAAAGTTGATGAACCCTTGATAGAAAATTTGATCAACAAGGTCACTTTCTTCATAAGTAAACTGCGAGATGCTACAATATTATCAAATAATGGTAAGAATCATGGAAACAATGTCAAATTTAATTATTCGTTATACTCATCCTTTTTGTATACTCATCCTTTTTGTATTTGATTGAGGCTTAATGAAGAAATTAATCATTACCCATAACAAATATAGAATTCATGAGAACATTCACCATGGTTTTTCATTGACTCATACATCAATCAAGCAAAGAAACACAATTTTTTTGAACAACCCATGACTACTACAACCCGAAATGATATATTAAGGCTTACACAAACGAGTACAACTTGGTGAATAATTCAACAATTAGTGTTTTTCCCACATGTCCAAATTTATTGACTTTGGAACAAGGTAAGCACCTTATGGTTATGCAATAAAAATTGGATTTGAGTCTAATTTTGTTATGGGCACTAGGCTTATCAATGTATATGACAAATGCGAGAATTTTAATATTTCCCACAAATTTTTTGAAATAATGCCTAAGATTAGATTGTGTCAAAGAATGCAATCCGTTATCACCTTCGGAGAAATTATCAAGGGGTCCCTAAATTTCCAATATCAAAGAAAACCTAATCCTCCCTAAAAAAAAAAAATCAAACACTAAAGCATTATTCATTTTGAAAGCCAAAACACTTGGACTCTTTCTCCCTCTCCAACATCTTAAATAGGGGAAACAATGGACATGTGTCACTTCCATATCAATTTAAGAGAGCATTATAAGAGAGCATGTGTCACACCCTTGATCATTTTGGGAGGAATTTCCAATGTCCATCCATGTCTTGGGTCCCTTTTAAGCCACATAATGATTTTAACTTGAGACAAGCATCACCTCCTTTAACATTTTGGGAGGAACTTCCTTCTTGTTGAGAGGTTTTATTGAATCCCCAAAATGATTTACCTTGGGACAAGTGTCACCGTATTGAGATTTTTTTGGAGGCATTTCCTTCTCAATAATCATTTGGCGAGCTCTGAAAGATGGGAGATAATTCCACATGGAGGTTCAAGGACCATTTTAGGGACCAAATGTGCAATGAAAAAGTTGTGTACTTGAGCTTCAAAACAAGGGAGATGATACCACGGGGACAATCAAGGATTGTTCGGGGAAAACAACCCATAAGGAAAGAGTTTTGTGTGAGCTCCCAAAACCAATTATGTGATGCGATGTGGATGGTCAAATTTACCTAAGAAAAATTTTCAACTAAATGTTGAGGTGGTCCAAAAATATATATTTTGATGTTGTGTAAATGTAAGACGTCACTTAAAATTATGTCCATCCTTTGGAGTTATGGCTATAGGGTCTAGGTGGTCCAAAAATATATATTTTCATGTTGTGTAAATGTAAGACGTCACTTAAAATTATGTCCATCCTTTGGAGTTATGGCTATAGGGTCTATGTCTTAAATTGAATTTAGTGGGTATCTTGTATTTTAATTATCTCTAGGATTTTTGAGGGATTGCAAGAAATATCTATTGTCAAAAGAAAGGCCTAAATAAGGGACTTGTTTCATATCCTAGCATGTTTCCGCTCACATTTCAACCTTGGGCTCTCAAGAATCGGTAAGTTAATGATTTGTTCATTGAGAAGAATTAATTTGGAAAGATGGTTTGGGTAAAGAAAAATACCTCTATTACTCCAAAGTCATTGTCTAAAAATTCTAAACCAGTTTCCAGTTGATGACCTTCAATCAATACGGAGTTAAAATAATTTGTAGACTCTTTGTATAATACTTATGACCCTATTTTTTAATTAAATTTAAATCCATATAAGCTTAGAAAAGGTTCATGGTAGGTTTAGAGATGGAACAAACCTGGGCGTGTGGCTTGGAAAAAATGGTTCTTTCATTGGTTTATATTTTTTCTTAGTTTGTTGTACTCTATGCAAATTGGTATGATCCCACAAGGAGAGAAATCCTTGTTGTTGATATGTATCGAGTCATTTTTTATTTCACAACAAACTCCATTAAAACAAATTATGCTTGCTAAAGGATGTTGTGGGCATAAATGTTAGAATCCAAGGGAATGACTTTGAAACCTTATTCATGGAAGGCCTTGGCAGGTCATTTTCTTGAAAAAGGAAAGGAAATCATGAGAAATACTCCTCTTGAACCCCATTGGTTCCCTAATTAGTCTAAAGAGATAATTTACATGCTACCTAATCGTTTAGGAAGGGATGATGATAAATTTGTTGATTCTTGCACCACTACATTTGGGTGAAAAATCCAATGATAGAAAAAATGGTTTGCGTTGTCAAATGTTTTTTGAAATTATTGAAAAATAGCGTGTATTTTTAACTTTAGCTCCCAAAATTTATCATAATTTTGATGATAAGATCATATTGTCGAAATTTCGATGTATTCATGTCAGAATTACAATGCATTTGTCCATAAGTCCATTTGAACGTTGTTAGTCTATTGACATTGTCAAAAAATTGAATTTGTTAAAGTCAACTATGTCAAACTATCGTCAGAATTCTAATCCACATATGAAATCTATTTAAACTTGAAGATATCAGGCGACAATTATGTGATGTTTTCAATGTCTATAATATATTTTTTTCATACTTTTGACAACTATAACAATATTTTTCTATCTACTTTCAACATCATTTTTTTCCTATAAAGTTTGCATTCTGTACATATTAGAAATTATCTCTAGGTGAATGTAACACCCCGGTTTTAACCCTTATGAACTATAATGTATTATGTAATTGTGACTTACGTTGGTGAGCGGGTAAAGTTGAAAAGGGGCTAGAGTTCCTAGGAAATGTAATACATCTATATACATTAATAAAAAATACATCGTTGGTTGCAAGACGGACAAGGACAAAAGAGATAGGGGGCTAAGATTCCACAAGAGAGGGGACTTGAGGAGCTAAGTCTTTTATTATACTTTTATTTATCCATAATTGATTTTATGGAGAAAAGGGGTTACATGAGCTTCTTGGCAGAGGTCATGTGGTTCTTGATTTCCAAGTAATTATATAAGCCCATCTTTGGTTTGTTTGGGGGTTCACTCACTCACTCATCATTCATCATTTCATTTCACTCTTTCATTTTTGGGTTCCTCAATCTTGTTCATTCGTGTGCTCTTGGGGGGAGAATGGAAAACGAATGGCTGGAGGAGGAGATCCATTTCTAGGTGGATATAAGAAATTATTGATCATTCCATGAGGGAATGGTTGTCTGTGTGCATGATATTGATGGTAGTTCTGAAAGAACTGTCCATAATTGATAATCCTTGGAGTTTCTGGCAGGGAGATTTTCTCACTAGTAGAATTGGAGCCCTGGGGAGAAATGGAACAACCCGAGGGACTGCATGGAAGAGAAAGGTGTTCATTTCTTGGGTTGTGCACAATGAGGGGGAAAGAGAGCTGGAAATTCGGATTTGTTGTGTGGTTGGGAAACCTGAGAGCTAGTTAGCTAGTTGTTGTGTGTTTTAGATTTGGCCTAGGAACCGTCCCTCTGGATTCATAGCCTTGGCTCAGGGGTGAACTGTTGTTGATATTAAATGAACGACAATTTCTATGGTTGGGAGGAACATCCTTGGCCTGCAACCAGTTGGTGAATGGTTACTTGCAAAGATAAGTGCTCTTTGTGTTTTTTGTACAATGTATTTTCCGTTGTGTATTTAATTAACTCTGAGATATGTATTTATAATGTGCATGTTTGTTGGTTATTTGTTGTGCATGGCACATTGTTTGTCTCTTTTATGTTGTAGCATGGATCTTGATTAATGCATGTAAGTCTTTCATGCTTATTCTCGAATTAATTATTATCAGAGTTCGAAATATGTTTTGAAGCGTGTTTTGAAGTAGCATGGCCAGCCTGTGGATGGTTGGGTACATTATATATTGGTATCAGAGCTTCTGGTTGAAACACTGGACTAGTATGGGCCAGAACGAGTTCGAATTTGAGAAATTTGTTGTCACAAATTTCAAACTATGTGAATTTGGGGAAAAATGGAAATATTAGAGAAAAATATCCCCAAATTCGTGGGAAAAACCGAGTTGAAATAATTCAGGATTGTCTAAGAAGTTTAATGGGTTCGATATATAGAGTTACAGAGCCCAGTTCGACTTGGAAGGTTCAAAGTTCATATTTTTTTAATGGTTGTTGTAGCATGAAGTGCAGAGGAATCCAATATAAACCTAAAGCTCAAGAGAGGTAGCATATTAGGTTGCAAGGGTTTAGAGCATGCAGCGTTAATACCTTTAGAAAGGTCGAAGGAAATCTCAAGAGAGATAGCGTTGTAGGAATCACGTAGAAGCCAGAGCGTCGTGCAGACAGAGATCCTTGTAAAGGATTGTGGGATCATGATCATTCCCTTTTGAATTTTGGGAGCGATCACAACCATTGAATCAAGGAAGCTCTAGATTGTTAGATCGGGAGTCAAGTAAACAAGAACCGTCAGATCTAACTCGTCGATCATCATTCGTTGATCAAAGCCAGTAGGAGATAGAAAACTTTGGAACTTTGCCACTTCGGTGATTATCGGAGGCAAGGCAGAAGCATGAAATGTCGAAGGCCGAAGTCGTGAAATCTTGTTAGCCATTAGATCGAGGGAAGAACTTAGGGAGTAATGTTAACCGTCATATCTAACATTAGTGGAAGGATAAAGTAAGCAGAGGTGTTAACTGACAGTAAGCGATCATCATTGCTTTATGACCACTTTGGCAGGTATAACTCTGGGGGAAATTGAACTACTTGAGAGTCATAGTATTTCGGAGTCCCGGAGTGTCGAAGCCCCGAAATCTCACCAACCGTCAGATCGAAAGAAGAATTTGGGAGAAAATGTCAATCATTATATCAGAAGTACAAGGATAGAGAAGTTTTGGGACTCCAGAACTTTACCACTTCGGCGACTACTGGAGACTAGGAAAATCCATGAAGTGCAAAGTCGCGGCTGTGAGATTACGTAGGTCGTCAGATCTGGAGTGGATGAACGTGGATTGTTTATTTGGTGGATGATGTGTCTTATGCCACGTGGAAGGGGTGCCATATGGGGACACAAGTCACATGAATTCATGGCCTTTTGGACCCCAACATGTTCATTTCAGAGTGACACGTCGTGCACATACTATGGCTCCACATCACCATAGGTGACATCAGCATGCCATGTCATCTCTGGGATTACAGCCTCTGGGAATGTCCAGCATCACTATTAGCGAAATTGTCAAAGGCTGAAGTAGGGAATTCACGCAGACCATCGATCGAAGATCCCTTCAAGACTTTTCTCCACCGTTGGATCAAGCAGTGGAAGGATGGTGTAAGTACTTCAACAAGTATAAATCTGGGGGAGTTGAACAACTAGAGATTTGTAATATACTGAAGTCCTAGAGTGTCGAAGTCCCGACAATCATAGATCAAGATCTGGTAGGATCCTTCCTGGTTGTTTAATCAAGAAGTGGGAGGATAGAGTAAGCGGGAATGCTAACCAAGAACCATCGATTGTCTACACTTTATGACCACTTCGGCAAGTATAACTACGGGGGAGTTGAACAAATTGGGAGTTATGATATCTCGGAGTCCCAGAGTGTTGAAGTCTCGAAGTAAATAAGGATTGCCCATCTCGTTAAGTCATAATCGTTGGATTAAGTTGGTGGAAGGATAGCATAAGGGGAGGTGTTAACCGACGATAAGTGGTCATCGTCACTTTATGACCACTTAGGTACATTTCACTACGGGGAAGTTGAACGACTCGAGAGTTGTGTTATCCTGGAGTCCCAGAGTGTCGAAGTCTCGAAATAAATATGGATCATCTGTCTCAACATCGGGTTAAGTTGTGATTGTTGATTTCATTGAAGTCACCAGAGAAGCCAAGATCATCCATCCCATAGGAGATTAAACCTCAATCGGTCGATCTACTAATGAAGATGATATAAGTACTTCGGCAAAAATTTACTCTAGGAAAGTTGGAAGATCGAAAAGGGAGAATGGATGAAGGTCGAAGTCCAGAGGACTTGGTTCCAAGCATCGGTCTCATGATAAGTTAAAGGGGTTGATTAGAGGCGTGAAGGGCCTAGAAGTGAACAAGCCCACGGACACTTTCGAACGAGGTCCTATGTAGAAGAATAAAGAGAAAAACGCTAAAGGAACATCACTTAGAGTGGATAAGCCTGTGGTTTCGAGCCGCGGTCACAAGAAAAGTGGATTGAAGGAAGCGCATGTGCAGAATTTGAATTATGTACCAGTTTGAAGGGGTTGTGGAATAGTTTGACAATATTGGCACACAACCATTACATTGCCGCTACAAGATCATGTTTGCACAAAAAGGGTGAAAGTGACTTTTTCAGGAAGCCCTAATTTTCAACTCAGAGATCGGATTGGGGCATGGGATAATCATCTGAAAGATTACTCAAAGAAAAATAACATCAAATTGTTATAATTTGGAGAATGATGACATATTTATTCATGAATTAAGAAGAAAAAGTACATGTAGCATTAATTGGCATATTTCTATAATATGTATAATTCTAACAAAAATGGTTGCTTGCAAATTTGGCAGGATTAGAGATTTAATTGGATCAATTCCAGTCTAGGATTGGATATCATAGTCATGGAAGCATGACAGAGCTTGTAGAAGTTGGTTGAGGCAACAAAGAACTACAGGGAAAGTAATGAAAAGTGGATAAAGAACTCAAGAATAGTGGAACAAAAGTATTAGTCAACAACTACAGGATCTGAATGAATTGCAAATACAAAAGAAAGAATCCTTACATAATACATGAAGCTAGCAGGTGATTAATGTCAGTAATGGGCATAGTAAAGAAAAGTATGAGCACCTAGCCTTGAAGGAAGAGAGGTGTAGACAGTTGCAAAGCTTAAGTGTGAAAGAAGTAGTCTAATGGACAACTAGGAGTAATAGTATTTGATTCAAGAATGTTGTGGTAGTAGAGTGATGGAATGTTTGAGCTACTTCATTCCAGGGTGTCAGAATGTTTCATAAAGGTAAAGTTGGATATGACTACCCAAAAGGAACTGTTGCAAATTGAGTACATTGGTTGGATTGCAGAATGGCCAAGTGAAACTAGGCTAGAAATTATTCAGACCAGGGAACAATAGTGTAGATGAGCAGAATGGGAGCACACAAGGCAGCAAGGATCTGAAGGATTTCAAGGACAACTAGCTACAACATGAGTAAATAAGTGAATTGAAACAAAAATCCACTAGAGTTCATGAGGCATACAATGAAGTTAAAATGCATATGCATTAGTAGGCATGATGACAATGAATGCTTGGTGCATATGGATGTGTAATTGTGCATATGCACATGCTTGGATATACATATAACATGCTTGTGAACTTAGAATAGTATGTTATTATGAAATAATGATGTTATAGAAATTGAGTATGACTAATGATGGATTATGTATTCAAGAAAAATTATATAGCATGGTTAAAGATGTGGATGTTGTTGTTGTTTATGATTTCCATCTATGTGAAGACCCATGAGGGTGGTAGGAATGGTGATCAAACTGATGAAGGAGGAAGTTTGTGAGCTTCTACAAATACTAGTAGATCGGGTAGCATCAAGTAGGTTGATAACAACCATCCAGGTATGCATTTGTTGCTTCTATGTTGAAGGGAATTGAGGTAAGAAATTCCCTCAGTTAATTTTTCAAGATTTAAATCGATATGTAATGGCCAAAGACCTAGNCTGGGTTAATTCAGGAGACATAATCCTTCTATAACAATGAATATCCATAGAGATAGTCATGTGTGAGACCATAATATGGTTGGATATGGAAGGGCTATAGTGCTATGTGAGTGTGCAATGGTATCTACTGTATATCTGATGTTTGGACTGCAACCTCTTTGCCGACACTGAAGAGCACTTAAGAATTATATTCTTGGTGTTGTGTTTGGGTTGAAAAGGAAGGTATCCAAATAGTCAAGCAAGCAGTAGGAAGTGTGTGGATGATGTGTTGAGGCATTGAGCAGACCTTCCAACTCATCGTGGTGGAATGCATGACATAGTTATGTGGTATTATATCGTCAATGCATGGATGCATTGTGTATATGTGGCCATGGGTATTGGCACATCGATTGTTATTTTATTTAGTAATTAATTGTTTCATTATTAAAAGCATGTGGTAACTGAAAATACATAATGATGGATAGTTTCATTATATTTAATATGAATACTAGTTGAAGGTGATTGGATTGTTGTTTGTTACAATTCTGAGATCACTTTTTGGAGCTATTAAAAATGTTACAAGTGTATTACAGGAATTATTAAATGCATGTATATATTATATAAAATAGAAATGATTATGATAACAACAGAAATGAAGTGAGTGGTGTTAACTCATTAAGTTGAAAACACTTCAGGAGTTGTTAGATAATGCAATAAGAAAGTTGCAAGCGAGAGTAGTTATATAATGATAAATTATGGAAAAGATATGTCAAGGGAATAGAGTGATAGAAATATTGGCAGATAGAAGAAAGAAAATATTGGCTAATAATGCATGTGTAAAGAATGATGGGTTCATTCAAGTTAATAGTTGGATTAATGGAAGTGATTGAATTGTTGTTGTAAACAATTCTGAGATCACTTTGTGAATTTTCGTAATTGTTGCCATGAAAATATGCATATGCATGATACTGACAACTTGTTTGGTTGAGTGAAGGTTGAGGAAAATTGCAGGTAGGATGGTCTTGGATATGGCAAGGATGTAAGCCCGGAATGAAGATTGATATCTACAGCTGCAAAAGCCAAACATTATGATCAGAAAAATCCATGTCTGGAAATTTTATTTTCCTATATAAAACAAACATGATTATGCTAACAATTGGTTTGGTTGATTGAAGGTTGAGAAAATTACAAGAATAATGGTATTGGGTATGGCATTGTTGTAAGCCATAATAAATATTGATGCTTGCAGTTGCAAGAGCCAAATGAATTATGAGTTGGAAGCTCATGCTTGGAAACTTTGTTTTCCTGTATAAAACATATTTGACATTTATGATTGAAATTGTTATAACAATATCTCATGATGATTGTATTTTTATAATACATATGAGATGTTGGCTATTGAAGTTGGAAGCTCGTGAAAAAGAACACTAGAAGGAAATCAAGCTCAATGATGAAGGCATGGAATGAAGAAATTCAAGTGGACTTGTTGCAACTAGAGTTCTTGAAGCTGTAACTCTGAAACTTCCTGGTCGAGTGCACTGGAGCCCTAGAGAGAAGGGGAACAACCTGAGGGACTGCATGGCAGAGAAAGGGGTTCATTTCTTTTTTTTGTGCAGGGATGATGGGGAATGAGAGCTTGTTGGTTGGAACTACTGCCAGAAATGTAAATTCTAAATTTTTTGTGCATGTTTTGGGTCGGAATGCCTGTGTATACATGTTTAATTTTAGGCCAAAGTGCCAATGTATATAAGAGTTGGTTGGATTGCTTGTGTGGATTAAGGCCAGAGGGCCTAGATTTGTAATCTTAATAACATTGGAATGGTGTTGTGCACTAAGGACGGTGCCAAAATAAGGGGAGGGGGATGTAACACCCTGGTTTTAACCCTTATGAACTATAATGTATTATGTAATTGTGACTTAGGCTAGTGAGCCGGTAAAGTTGAAAAGGGGCCAAAGTGCCTAGGAAATGTAATACATCTATATACATTAATAAAAAATGCATCATTGGCTGCAAGACGGACAAGGAAAAAAGAGATAGGGGATATGATTCCACAAGAGAGGGAGCTTGAGAGGACAAGTATTTTATTATATTTTATTTACCCATAATTGATTTTATGGAGAAAAGGGGTTACATGAGCTTCTTGGGGGAGGCCATGTGGTTCTTGATTTCCAAGTAATTATATAAACCCATATTTGGTTTGTTTGGGGGTTCACTCACCCACTCATCATTCATCATTTCCTTTCACTCTTTCATTTCTGGGTTCCTCATTCTTGTTGATTCGTGTGCTCTTGGGGGGAGCATGGAAAATGAATGGCTGGAGGAGGAGAGCCATTGCTAGGTGGCTGTAAGAAATTACTGATCATTCTAGGAGGGAATGGTTGCATGTGTGCATGAGATTGGTGGTATTTCTAAAAGAACTATCCACAACTAAGAATCCTTGGAGTTTCCAATAGGGAGATTTCCTTACTAGTAGCACTAGAGCCCTGGGGAGAAATGAAACAATCTGAGGGACTGCATAGCAGAGAAAGGTGTTCATTTCTTTGGTTGTGCACGCTGAGGGGGAAAGAGAGATGGAAATTTTGATTTGTTGTGTGGTTGGGAAACCTGAGAGCTAGTTATCCAGTGGTTATGTGTTTTAGATTTGTCCTAGGACCCGTCCTTGTGGATTCATAGCCCTGGCTTGGGGGTGACATGTTGTTGAGTGTAAATGAACAACAATGTCTATGGTTGGGAGGAACATCCTTGGTCTGCAGTCATTTGGTGAATGGTTACTTTCAAAGATAAGTGCTCTCTATGTTTTATGTACAATGTATTTCTTGTTGTGTATTTAATTAACTCTCAGATATGTATTTATAATGTGCATGTTTGTTGGTTATTTGTTGTGCATGGCATGTTGTTTATCTCTTTTATGTTGTAGCATGGATCTTGATTAATACATGTGAGTCTTTCATGCTTATTCTTGAATTAATTATTATGAGAGTTTGAAAGCCATTTTGAAGCATGTTTTGAAGTAGCGTGGCCAGCGTGTGGGTGGCTGCGTACGTTGCAGTGAATAATTTGAAAACAAATTTTGAATTCTATATTTTTGGAATTATTTGAATATAATTTCATATTGTACTAATATTACTTAAATGGATGTTGTTGTAAGTTTAGTGAACAATGTCAATATCAAAAGAGAAAAGTTTGACGACTATTGCTAGGTTAAAGGAGAAATATGGTGATGGTAAATGTTTTTGTCGTTGCAAAAATTGCATGGAATTACAATGAAAAATAATTTTAAAGTCTTTAACTTAAAAAACTTTGTAGGGAATATGCACACTTTGAAGGGAAGCACAAATT
>JASDQU010308429.1:11628-68869 GCA_032191745.1 Picea mariana | reverse complement strand
GTATCTAAGCAACACTTTTCAGCCCTAGATTTGTGCTTATAAGCTAGCCATTTTGCCAAACAAGTCTCAAGGAAAGAAGAGAAATCTCTAGGCCTAGCCTTAGCTACACCTAGGTAAGCCCTTTTCTCCTTAGGGTTTTGGTTTGGTGGCCTTGCCATAGCAACACCATCAAACCCTAATCCCCTTGTCCTTGAGTTTAAGCCTTCCAAGCCTTTAGTCTCACCTCAATTGACTCCATTAACCCAAGGCACTAGTCTAGAAACCCTTTTTGAGCTTGTTTATGCTTAAACTCTTTTTCAAACTTCTCAATTTGAAACCCTAAACTAACCTAGCGTCTAACCCTAGCGATTTTGAACTAACCCTAATGAGATGACGTCTTGTTGATTTTAAACTTGTGTTTGGATAGAAAAGTGCGGCCTAGTCATCTTATCATAGCCATAGAGGTTTCACAAGTTTTTATTGGTTGAATTTGTCAAAACGTCCACTTCTAGGCTAGCTAACCCTAAACTGCATGTAGCAGCATTATACAACATACTTCCCATTCGCCTTTTATAATGTCATGGGAATACAACAATCCAATTGGGCATTGATGTTGTACTTTAACTCTTTGGCATTCTAGGCAATGGTATACACTATTTGTTATATTGTTTTACATCATTGATGAATAAAATAGATTCTTAAGATATATTGAATCTTTGTTAGCCTAGGTTGCGATAAAGAAGATGATGCATGAACTTATAATACTATGTATCTTCTTATCTCTTCAATGAGATGTACATATATCCTACCATGAAATTTGAGTAAACATCCTTCATAGAGAAACATATCCTACACTTTCATCATTAGTTACATCTAATTGTCTCATTTCTGTTACTTGATTATACCATGATGTAACTGTAATTTTTTTAGAATATAGTCTCTTAAATCTATTTGAGCTATGATTATGGCACAAATATGCCTTCTTTGGATCAAGGATTCATCTACCTTGTTATGTTTCTCTTTCATGTATCGTACTATTCCAAATCATGTTCACTTAAAAATTCTAGCCATCATGTGTATTTGGCATTCAAGTTGGGATAAGTGAACAACTCCTACAAACTATTAGGATATATTTTCATCTTGAAGCATTCATGTAAAGGACACAAATTGTTGTTGGTGGTGGACGCAAGTCAATCGGGATCTGATCATGCAGTTTGTCAAATATGATATTGAATTCTTTCATTTTTTCATTTTCCTTCTTCTTGATTTGATTGAATTGTGTTAACAACATTATGTTGTATTTCTTGGTTTACCACCTGCTTGTGAGAAATTTAGAAAAATCATCATAAGATAACAAATGGTCATCAGGTAATCCTCTAAACCACCTATGGGCATCTTCAGTAAGAGACATGGCCAATAATCGCATTGCCATATCTTCATGTTCCACTCCTCCATTCAATAAACCCACACCAAGTGCATACAAGTGGTCTTCTAGGGTGACCACATTATTTCCGGTGAACTTTGGCAACCATTTATGAGTTTCTATGGGAATGGCATGGGGGTGCCCTACTATGGCATCCAGGTTCAATGGTTTAAAAATATTTTTAGTCCAAGTGTGGGCCATTGTGTTGAGAGGAAGGAAACCTTGGAATAAGGTTTTGACAATGGGAGACTTATGAGGAAGCCTTCTTCCATAAACCTTTGAAGGTTTAAATATTCCCAAGGGAAAAATTGGTGGGTTCTGGGATGGTGGAGTCACCAGATGAGATCTAAGCATGGCTCATCAAGAATAGAAAGGGAAATTCCCTCAAATGGAGTCACCAAGAAAGTTATGGGTAAAGGATTTGGGATCAAAGATTTCCAAAGTGTCATTAGGGCTCGAGAAAGGATTCAAAATCCTCCCTGAAAACAGTGCCAAAATGTTATTGCACAAATAGTAGGTTGGGAAAAGCTCGACCCAAACCATAAGAATGTGACAAATATGAGAGTACCTACCTATTGTCACCTTAGATAGACACTCCCCTCACTTTAGTGATGATAAAATCACCACGAGGGGGGAATCTCAGTGACCCTAGGGGGATTGAGATGGAAAGTGAGAAGATGATGGTGAAAACCCCTATAGTTCAAGCTTGGAGATGAGGAAAAGGCTTGGAAGAGAGTCTTGTTGATGAAAAATGGTTGTCAAAGTATTGTGTACATGCAAGACAATGTTAAACCTGCTCAGAACAAGACACAAGATAGATACACAAGCCTTAAACCAAAGGGGAACAAGCAAGAAACCTTGATGTCCCAAAATTGCATAAGAAAAGAAATATATATATCAGAAATGTAAGATGTTTATAGCTGCAAATTTTACTATGCAAAACACCAAATAATTATTGGGTAATCAAGCACCAAACATGTAGATAATATCCCAATATTTAGACACAAATTCTGATGGTAAAGTAGGGCTGCAAAATGGTGTTATGAGCAATATATTAGGGAATTCGTGTGGTTGTAGTAAACTTTTGCTACAATAGCAAGTTCTAGCCATTGAAATTCACAAGAAAAGCACCTAAATGATAGCCTTTGACAAGAAGAATAGTTAGCACTATTTACTTGTAATCTTCAATAGTAGAAAGAGTGACAAAAGATGATTAAAGAGTATTTTTCTGCAGCCCTAATGGTTGTAGATTTAAGTTATAACATCAATAAGAATCACTTGTCTAAGCTATATGTCCTAGTGGCTCAACTAAGCTTATATCATATAAAATTGATTCCAATTTGAAAAAATGTGATATCTCAACCATTCACGTATTCCAATGCAATGATTTTGTTTCTCGAATGCAAATTAGACTAGTGCCTTTATCAATTGGGTTATGGATTCCCTTGTTGTAAGAGCTAGTTGTGTTAACTCCCTAGGGGTGTAAGCCATTTTAATCCCTAGGGAAAACAAACTAGCAAGGTAAATCTATGAGGGTGTAAGACCTTTTACTCCTAGCAACCTTGTTAAGTAGCTTTTCCAAGACAAATAAATGGACCTTAGTGGAGGGCGTATGCCTTTATACTCCTCCAAGGGTTTTTAACATTAACAACCATGAAACAAGAAGAAATAATAGCAATATGCATAAAATTCCTTACCAAATCCACTAGATAGCAAGACAAAAACCTATTTTACCAAGCATCTTCCATCATAAAGCAAAGAAAAGCATCCAAGAGAGATAGCACACCACTTATTCCACAAGAGACAACTACTAGCATCCAAATAGAAAGAGAGGGAGAGAGAGAGAGAGAGAGAGAGAGAGAGAGAGAGAGAGAGAGAGATGTGATTTTCCCAAGAGGGGCGAAAATTTCAACCAAAACATATGCAATTCTCAAGTGTTATGATATGATAAAATGACAAAGGGGTGACCTCCTTTTATAGGAGATCGCCTAAAACCCTTTTGTCCACATTCAACAAATCAACATAAAATTAGGGAGGTAATCCCCCTTAAATTGTTCAATTACAAATTGGAATTTAAAATTAAAAAAATAAAATCCCCCTTTGGGGGTGACGTTTTGACCTAAAGAGCAATTTGTTGAGCATTTTGAAGGAGTTGTTGGGCCTCCGAAGGCCATGTCTTCATGTTCTAGGGATTTTATTCATAAAAATATGCCAACCCATAATCAAATCCACCAGCATCACCAACCCTAGCCCTCAAATGTCACATCATGCCCGAAATGTGACATTTTGAGCCTCCAAGGTGGGACTTCTACCTAAGCATGAAAAAAATTGGCCATGCACGCTTTACCTTGGTTGTCCTATTTAATTAGTCATTTATTTTATTGGTCCCTCAATTCTTGTTTGAGACATTTCATTGTTCTTGGGATCCCTAGGCGAGCATCTAGAAGGTTTATGATTGGATTTTATCTTTTTCCAGCTACAAGCCTCTGAGCCTTCAGCCCTTTCTTCCCATGAAATGAGGGACAAGCCCTTCTTGGGTCAATGTGGCCCGAAAACCCAAAAGATGAGGAAATGAAGGGAAGAAACATGGAAAGTGGAAAGTATGTGTGGGATCGGTACGATGACTCATCAAGGAGACCCTCCAGTAGCAACCCTTTCCCCAAGGGTGACCCTTTACTAGGACAACAATGTCAACCACCAAGGTGAAATAAGGCAAAGATCATAATTTCCAAGCAAACGTTTTCAAAATCAAGGAAGAACCCTTTCCAACATATTCAAATGATTCATTTATTAAAATGACACTTACTACAATACCAGAATCCTTACCTCATGGACAAAGACCTGATGTCCTCTATGAGCCGAGTTGGTGTGGTGAATGGTGCAGCCATCAATCACGAGGTGATGAGTGGTGTGATGTGGGGCTTTGTCTGTTGGTCCGTGGACATTGTCAGTGAATCCATCTCTCGATACTCCATGTCTGGAACCCTAGGGCCTCGAGACATCATATCCTTATTTTCCCTAGAAATGGGGGATAACAAGAACTAAAACAACTTCTAGAGTTGGACATTGAGTTTTGTCTCGACGAGAGAATTTATCGAATTATTCCATCATCTATACGTGGTCTAGGACTATTTTCCATGGATGGCATAAATATCAAATATGGAAAAGTAACTAAATCAATGGACTATGTTGGAACATGTTATAGTTATGGAGTTTGGACTAGGCTAGCCCAATATATGTGAAGCATGTAGAGATATGCAACTTCTACAACCTATATATAATTAAAAGACTCTAATCAAATAAAGGATGGACTATATATATTGATGGAAGGCCAAAGTATTTTGGAAATATTGCAGGGTTTATAAATAATACATGACTTGGAACAATGAGAAAACCACCCAATTGCATATTTGAGGGATGTGAAGGAAATCAGGTAGTGGTATGTGTAATAATAGCAATAGTAGTGGGGGAGAACTTGTTGATAAATTATGATTTGAACTGAATAGAAGCAAACCCTATGATTGGGGTACTTATTTTTTATTCTTTACATTTGTAATTAATAAATGTTTATGTTTAATTATCTTGAACAATGTTAATATCTAATATTGCTTCTTTTGATGTAATTAACATTCTTTTGAATATGACGAAAAGCTCAATACTTGTTATATATAATATTAATTAAATATTATATAACAACTATATAATAATGTTATGCAGGTTGAGTGGGGCTAATGGTTAAGAACATGTGTTTCCTCCTAAGAGGTCATAAGCTCAAATCCAGGGGGGTAGGGTATGTATACCTCTGTAGACTTTAGCAATCAAATCGTTGTGTGGATGGGGACCATTGTCCCACAAACAAAGGGATCTCATACACCAATTTGTCTGGCTTGGTTGTGACCTTAAAATTAAATTATAATATTTAATTCATATTATAATATAATAAGTATTGACCTTTTATTTATGAATTTATAAATTCAATATTATATAATAAGTATAATATTGTAAATTAATATTTATATTATAATAATATATAATATAACACTATAATAATAAAATATATATTATTAACATATAATAATAGGAGTAAAACAAATAAATGATAATGGATGTCATATAATAATAAATGAAAGTATTAATAATATAAAATATATTATAGCTCGTTGGGTTAGCTCGAGTGGATGAGTGTTGTGGTTATAATGCAAGAGGTCTCGGGGCCAAGTCCTTGGCCAACTATATTGTTGTGATTGTTGGGCTTCACTCAATGCCCCCATCGGGTTAGGCCTCATAACCAAGGTCATTGGTTTACCCCATTTATCATCCATGGATCATGGGGAGGTACTCAAAGGGTTTTCTGCGAGGGTTTCCTTGGGAAAAAAAATATAAAATATTTTATATTTAGTATTTCAAAGATATTTATCTTATCTCGAGACGATCTCATCAAGATATTAATTAAGTTGATGTGTATATATGGTAAAATATTGTCAAATAAAAAAATTGACACATAATATCTTTGACTTTTATATGTCCAACTCAATCATTAAGGTGGACTAATTTTTTTGAAATTCTATTGTTTATTGAATTTCCAACTCAACAAGTATGGTTTTTCTAAGAAGACCCATTTTTGGAGCAAACTTCCTCTATTGAATGGGCACAATGGCTTCCCCATGCTGAATGGTGGTACAACACCAGTTATCATGGAGCTATCAAAATGACACCATATGAAGTTGTTTATGGAAAAAAACCCTATCAATGGCATCCTATGTACCAGGTACCTCCAAGGTTCATGCAGTAGATAGAACATTTCACACCAGAGAAGCCATTATCCATATCCTCAAGGACAATTTGTTTATGGCACAAAATTGAATGAAACAACAAGCTAATCAACATAGATTTGAGCGTTGTTTTAATGAAGGGGAGCAAGTTTTTCTTCTCCTACAACCTTATAAACATACATCACTCATAGATAAAGTTCCCCAAAATATATCTCCCAAGTTCTGTGGTCCCTATCATATCATACAATGCATTGCTCAGGTCACCTACAAGCTAACTCTCCCAACCCACTCCAAGATTCATCCAGTCTTTCATGTGGCTTGTTTGAAGAAAGTTGTGGGACCAAAATGTAAAGTGCAAACCAACTTGTCAAACATTGATGAAGAAGGTTCTAATGGCTCTGACTAGAAGCAATATTGGATACCAATGAGTGCCAATTACGCCAGTGCATGATCAAGGAAGTATTGATCCAATGGAAGATATGCAACCGGAAGATGCCACATGGGATCCGGTAGTGATTCTACAACAATTTCCTCTCCTTCAACATTGAGGACAACATTGCTTTCGAAGGGGGAGGGCATGTTAGGATCCTACCCTAACCCCCTTACTTATATACTTTATTATTGTATGAGGTCACCTTCTTTGAATAAGGCCCATTAAATAGTTAGTTAATAGTCATTCATTGTAATAAAGGGTCCTTTTCAGTGATAAGACCCAAATTGGTTGATCGGACCTCATTATAAGGGGCTCATAAGTAGTTAAGTTTCTCTATGGATAGCTATATATTGAGTAGAAGGTTATGTATTTTTTTGTCAAGAATTGGTATTGTATATGGAGCATTTCTCTTAGAGGTTTCCCCCTTGAAGAGGTAAGTGAACATAGCTCTCTATTTTTATCTCTTGTTTATCTTGTGTTCTTGGAATTCGCACTACATTTTACGTGAATGCTTTGAAGTTTTGGGTTAAGTACACTATATCATCTAATGGCTTGTAAAGGGGTTAGACCTCCCACTATAAGTGGATGCCTTTCATTGGGATTTATGTACATGTATATGGGGTATCGTCCATGCCTTGGGATCCATGTACCATGCCTCGAGATCTATGACACTATTTTGAGATCTATGATGTTACCTTAGGATCTGTGTACCTGTATTTGACCATATCTATTGACATTGGGATCTGTGTCATTTTTCTTGGGATCCATGTACGTCATTGGGATATGTGTAACTACATTGGGATCTATGACAATGCATCGAATGATGACAAGGATGACACATCATCACAGATTTTCACATGGACTACTCCAGGAAATTATCCCTGCCTAGTTGGATTATTATCTCCACATGAGACGCTAATTGTGCTTCATTTACTCACACATAGGGATTTGTTGAGGTGGTTGAGGAATTCTAGGAAGTGGTTACATTTGGTCACAAGAGGTTCGAGGTGGTTATGACATTCGTCATTACTCACTACATTATTTTATTGAGGAGTTCCTAGCATTAGGGAGCCACACGTGCCACTCTTCATGGGATCCTTACCTTGGACATCCCACATGTGTGGCATGACATCACCTTCCTTTGGAGGTTGTTTCACTTGGATATCCCTTTTCCTTTATTCATGTTATTGGTTGGAGGAGTGCCCTTCTTCTTGGGCATTTGTTTGACCATTCATCCCACTCTTGAGGAGTCATTGGCACATTCTACGAGGGGTGCAATTGTCTTCATTGCTTCCTTGGGCCATGTGTGTGGCATATTTGTACTATTCACCATTTTGAGGAGGGCATTCTTGTATTGAGGATTATTTGGGTGGTTTTGTGATCACACATGGTATTTTCTCACGGATTTGACATGTGCTCATGGTTTTGAGATAGCACAATGCATTGAGAAGGCTCTTTATCGATATAAGAAATGAGCCTCCTCGTTTTTCATTTAGAGTTTGGAGAATAAGAGAAATCACTTGACTCATTTTTGTTTAGTGCAAGTAGTTTAACTTAGTATTTTCTTGAGAAATTTCTTGTGAGGAATCTAGAAAGAGTTTCTTGATTGTAACAAGTGAAGGTGGATAGAGAAAGTCAAGGAGCCACAAGAGGAGCAAAGTGCCACAGTGGAGGAACTTGATAAGGTAATGATACTTCCTTATAGTCTTTAGTTGTCTATTCTTAAACTAGAGTATTGAATTTGGCAAAGCTTGATTTTCTTCCCAACTCCTACCTTAGGATAATGTAGAGACTACCCCTTGCTACTTAAAGAGTTGTCCACACACTTTTATCACCATCTAGATCTTGGAACATCCAAGACTTCTTGGGGGAATTTTCTAGGTACACCCTAGGGTTTCCTAGAATCTGAAGTTACATTTGCAAGAATAAAGCCTCAAAGAGTGTTAGGTTGACCCGATAGCCTAATAAGTTTTAGGCACTAGTCTTTCATTTCCCTTCTCTCATAAAATTTTCAATTTCAATTTATTTTCTTTACTTTGTTTTAAAGCAATATAGGGATTTAATTCATTATATCTTTAGATCTAGGTCGTTCTTCTCACAAATCTTGAGCTAAACTATTAGATCTAGAGAGGCTTGGTCTTTTCATTTGCAAATCATTCTAAATGCTCATTTTATTGGTGTTTGCAAATATTCATCTGCTAGATCTAGTAATTAAATGGATGGAATACACAATAGACTATTCAATTCACAAAAGATAAAGTGAATACACTAAGTTCATTTGGTTTATTGTTAAGTTATTTTGGGAATACCTTTATTCACGTTGATTTAGAATTTTGGCACTTAAAGTTTCATTTCTGAATAAGGATTTGAAAGAAATATGCTTGTTTCTCATACCTTAGAAAAGATACTCAATGAACTGGCTTAAACTCACTCATCATTGCAATGTTTTGTGTCCAAAATACTCTAAACACACTCAAGCAACAAATCAGTGCACTTTTGGGCTAGACTTCTTGCTCCTTGAGCTTGACATCACCCCCCAAATCTGCCCAAGGTTTGTTGAGATTCATAAAAAAATGTTAGTAAGAAAATTTTGGGTGAATATATCTCATTTGCAAGTCAACTATGGTGGATTTTTTTGTTTGAATCTTGGTTGACATTTGAGTAATAATGTCAAACTACTATGTTTTTTCACTACTCATATTGCATATGTGGATGGTGTAAATATTTCGAATTATTTGCTATACATTTGTGGATAATATATTCTTAAATTTTTTTCTTTAACCATTGTTCACTACATTAACAACGTTGAAAAAATAGTTTAAGTCTAAATGAGATTCCTAATCCATTGTTTTAAGTTCTCTATAGATCAAAATTAAGAATATATGGCACAAATTTCAAGGTTTATTCCATTAAACACAACAATACTTAATCTCGTTTTGAAGGTATGGAGTGTTTGACATAAATTCTGAGCAAATTGTGCTAGAAAGATTCATCATAACCTCATTGCTATATTGCTTAAGAAATAAGACTCTTGTACTCCATAATAGTAGTTTGTGGATAGCTTGTTAGAATATCCACATAGCACTATCGGAAGCAATGTATGATTGGTCTATAAAATTTGTTCTAGCACACTTAATGATACATGATAAATACTCATGCATAGTATTGGTGTAAAGCAAGACTTGTTCAATACTTGATGTTTTGAATCTGGTAACTATTATGCACACAAACAACGTTACCTAAAACATTGTTTGGCATTTAAATAGACCTTAAATATAACATATCTAACTCAGTCGATGAGATCTAGTTCATATAACATTGCCTTGGCATTGTTCCTTCTTGTTCTAATAAATGGTTTCAATTGTTACTTTGCATATTGAAATTTGTGGATTCACGTGATTTAAATTTTATGGGATCATACTTGGTGCTCTTAATGAGTCTAATTTCAATATGTTAAGTTTTGAACATTTGTCAAAATTGTCTAAAACGTGATCTCCATATTTCTCTTAAAATGCTTATTACATTAGATGAACGCATGAGTACAAGCTTGTTGGGAAAATTTCACCATCTTTGGCTCAAATTGCTTAAACACTCTAGTTGAGTTTCTTGTTTTTCATTCTTGAACATTTTATGATATAAATTGTCACATGTAACAATTATATATTTCATAAGGAAAATTGATCATTAGCAAGACTCTATAAGTCAAGTGACTAATCCATCTTCATCCCACAACGAATTCAGTCACTTAACCCACAAAAATACCCTCCTTAGGTTAGGAAGCCCATTCTATTAGCCTTAAAGTGAGAGGCATGGATATTGAGGTGACAATGGGTGGCTTGCCTAGTAGTTTCTTCTAGGCTCTCGTAGGAATGTTAGGAATTTTCCTTCAACAAGAGTTTGAGTAGTAACATATACAATTAATTAATAATTGTATTTTACAAGTGAAAATGTTCATTAATTAGTTATACAACCAAGTTCCTAGCTTGAAACTGGGCCCTAAGCTTCGAATAAGGATTGGACCTGTGATTAAGACCTTACCTAGTTAAGCGAAGCTCAAGACCAAGGGTCAGTATTAGGATCAATATTTGACCCTTGATTAAGACCAAGATCTTTCCTTATCATAGGATCGGCATCTGACTTACCCATGATTAGAACCAAGATATTCCTTATGCTAAAAAGCAGGATCTTTTTTTTAAATAAAAATTTTGACCTATATCTCCAAATGAACTCTATACAATATTTTCAACCTAACTAATAACATCTGTGTAATAAATTTTGACCATGCAATCATCTTTTGAGAAAAATAGTAATGTCCATTGTCGACAACATTTTCAACCTTAAATTATGTTGTGATCGACATTTTTACCTATATTGTGATGCATATTTTGATGACTATTACATTTGTTTTGTTGACCTAAATATTGTCTCACCATATTAATGACCACAATTTCAACCTATAATAAAAATACAGGTTGAAAATCAAGGCACAAATCAGGGCAACATTGTTGTCTAAAATAAACTTCAAAAAACTTTTACGACTACATTCTCAACTTGTATTTGAGGCATAAAAACAATAATTTTTCGACCAATTGGAGTCAAAAGTAAGGTTGAAAATAAGGCCCATGATTGTAGTGTGGAGCTCAACATCTTGTTCAAATTTAACTTCACCATTAAATGTAGGTGGATTTGCTTTTATAATTATCCTTGCAAGTTATCTTTGAGAGGCCACTTTCTCCTATCATTGTCGAGAAAATATTTTGGGTTTCTTAATGAATATTTGGATGTATATGACTCACGAGCATAGTATTTTGAAAGAGATGTTTTATAGGTTCCATCTCAGAAGGCTCTTCTTGTACTATGGGACCCCCTTTGAGAATGACTTTTTGAGCTATTTATGCTTCTACTAGAATTATCTAAATTTTGTCCATGATGCATTTTCCTTTGTTTGTTTGTCAAACTTTTAAGCATGGCTACATTTAGCTAGTTCTACTCTTCCTAAGCTTTGATTAGTCTTTCATATTTTGCTTTGTAGCTTTCAAGCTCTCATAGTCTTTTCAATATATGGACGAGTCTTTTATTTCTCCATCCATTGGACTCTATCTTTGCATTTTCAACTTGTAGATTTTCACCTATGGCATATTCTTCAAAATCATAAGGGTTTTGTGTATCCTACATGATGATAACATCTTGGTCCAACAAATACTAATCCTCGGTTCTTTTAATTATATTGATAAATCAAAAGGGTCTTTATAAGAATTGAATCTTTAGTTCTATTTCCCTTTAATTCCAATGATTGCAAAATTGCTTAATTATGAGGTTGAAGACAAAAGTTAGGCTCTAGAATATCATTTATTTTTATGACTTATGCAATTTTTTTCTATCTTCAATATCTAGATTGAAAAACATGATGACGCAATTATGTTCTAGCTTCAATATCTATATTGAACAACATAATCGTCATCATAGAATCATGCCATCTTTTTTAGCCTACATGTGATAATCAAATGTAATACAACATAAGAGCCTTTTCTCATTTTCTGTTGTCAAATTAAGAAATTTTTCATAGGGTTTTTGAATTCTCGGGGAATATTGTAGGGTTCAAGGGGGCGATAGTGCCATTATGAATTCATTGTGCCACAATAGGGAATGTTGAGGGAAACACCTTTTTTTTTTTGCATAAATCCTTCATTGGTTTTGTACAATTTTGCAATGAACCCGATCAATTTTCTATGTTTTATTGTTAACTCAAAGGCTCATGCATACAAACAATTTTACTTTGATTTTATAGGTCACAAATATCATGCATTGTTTTTTCATTGGTTGTGTAAACCCCTTTTTTGTGTATTTCTATGGACCAAATCCACTCAAATGATCTCATCCTCACATTCCTTGACTCAGTTCATGTTACATAGGTCAAAGAATATACACAACACAATACGTGCTAGTCCCATTAAATATATTATTTGCATGTAACCTTATGCACTTCATTATGGGTCTTAACCCTTATTGTGCTCTTGGGTCCTTCCACGTGGAACTTCCTAGAGTAATGGGATCACTCGACCCTCCTTTATTATATCCCACAATTTCATTCTTTTACACTACAAGGGGAAACCCCCATCGCTGCAATATGGGCCATCCACATGGCTCTGCTAGGATTAATAGTAGTTGTTTGCAACAAAATAGGTACCTTCCCCCTCAAGCCTCTCTGAAATGTGCAAAAAATCCTTGGTCGTCAATCTAGATTCATAAGCAAAATCTCAAAGATTCATGACATAATAATTTCTCTCCACCCAAGACACTTCCAAACGTGCGAGAGTTTGTGATTAATTGATCTATAGTAGCAGGGAAAAGGTGCAATCTTAGTCATTCATAGAAAAATAGGTACCTCCCCTCGAATATAGTCGAAAAGTGTCATGAGAGATGTGGACCATTAATCTCTCTTGAAAGATGAAACCTCAATCATTCGTGGCAAAGTAGAACCCCTCCAATCAAGCTTCTTCCAAAATTCCACATGAGATCTTGGGTTGTTGATTGGTTCATGTAATCCCTAATTGTTTGGGGAAAAATAACACTCGTTAAGGCATGAGGACATTAAAATGTTGTGAATCTTCTTTGTCATTGATCTTCCTTTAACACATTTATTGATTTCTCTTTCAACCAAAGAGTTACCCTCTAGTTAGTCTTGTTTATTGTTTATCACCATGGCATTCTTGGAAATAAAGATGATGGGTGAAGCCACTCATACTAGGTTGGAATTGAACATGGCCAATTCACCCAAATATTTTCTGCAACCTTCCAAATGCTTGAGCATAGTTAATGACCACAAACAACTATGAAGCATGTTGTGACCTTCTCATAAAAATTCCTTATTAGCCCAACTTTAAAGATAAGATTTGATACCACATTGTGGCATCCATGCCCGGTGCTTCCAACAAGGGGATGAGGAGCCACTAAACAAGCCGTTAAAATTTTGGCCTTCAAGAGACATTTTCTCCATAATGCCAACAAAGGTATCCCATGGGTGGGAAAAATTAATTAAATGCATGCAAGGGTGCAATGATTAAAATGCAATGGAATATACAAGCATGGATTAATAGATTTCATGGTAGGTGATCTGAAATGGATATGAACTGATAAATGGGTGTAAGACTCAGTACCTACTAGATTAAACTTGCAATTCATGAATGTTAGCAAACTTTAGTAAAACAAAGCAAATGTACAATTTGAACGAGACAAATGTGAGATGGAAAAAAAAAAAGAATTAAATGAAATAGGAAAGAAAGGTTGAAGAATGGGAAATGAAGGGTCATGGCTATTGACCTTCCATTCACCCCCAACTCTCCTTATTTCCTCCTCCACTTTCATTCTTAATGGGTCTTTTGGCCAAGAGAAGGAAGAGGCATAGAAAGCCATGAGAGCATTGTACCAAATATTTCCTAAATGAAAAGATTGAGCTCCATTCAAAGTTGGTTTTCCTATTTGGGTTTCCAAGGTAACCTCTATGATTTTGTGTGTGAATTTATTTGTATTGCAGAGCAATTCCTTTTGTGAAATGTTGCAATAAGCTTTGTTAATGGATTATGATGATGAATGTGAAATTGTAAAACTATAATTTTTGATATGCTTTACTTAGAAATTGATTTCAGACTCCATTGACATTAATTATTGCATAGAATACATCCATTGCACTCGTTGAATCAACTACAACATATATGGAATGACCATTTTCCAACTCCCTTTAAATTATGAGATCAATGGCTACCATTCCAAAGTCGTTGCAATAGATTAGAGAGTTTCTAAATTGGTTGGTTCGGTTGTTGGATGTTTTTCTCTCTCCTATGGGTTGTAACTCTTTCTTTGTGAGCCAATTCACAATACTTTGGCCAATTCCACCTTTCCTAAGGCTGAAATTGCATAGGTGAGGCCAAATTCATCTTTTAACAGGTCGTGTGGGCCACACACAACCCAAGAGACTCTTTCACTCTCTCATTGAGAAATTACACCGGTTGTTATGTTGTTTTCTCACTCATTGAGTCGAATTTATCTTTGATGGGAGCCTTAACCAACAACTAAGTCAATATATCCATGCCTAGGATGGTTCCCATCTACTTGGGTGTTTTATTACCTTGTTGGTCCATTTAATTACATATCTAGGTGATTAAGTGACTCTCCTTTGTACCAAATAAAGCTTGAAGTTGGATCAGCCCACAATTTATGCATGATTGGTTACAAAGTTGTTTTCCTTGATTTTTCCTTTTATAAATTCAATGAAAATTTTCTCACACAATGAAGTGTCGAGATCAAAGAAGTATACATCCATCTATAGTTGAAATCTTCAGTCCAATAGATTATTTTGGGATGGTTTAAAAAAATAGTTGAACACTGATTGATATGACAATCCAAGCATTTTAAAAACGTTGAAAGGCCACCTCCTATGTTTGACCACTCAAACATCCCGGAGGGTTTTTGTAAAGTCTCCCTAAGCTTTGTTGAATGACATGGACATTGAATACAACATCTTTGTTCTTTATATGTATTGGAGTTGGTGGAGATAGTCTCAGGAAAATGACTTCTCACTATAGAGTTTCATACAATTAGAAACACAAATACAAGCACTCCAACATTCAGGTAAGAAGGAAGCATTTTTCTGAGACTTGTCCAAAGTTGGGTTAATAGCACAGTGTTAAGGAAAAGTCTCAAGTCTTAGCAGTGCATTGTGTTGTGCATGAGAGTGCAAAGCTCCAATTGTATTAATGACACACATATAAAGGATAAGTAAAGGTTATATAAGTCTTACTAATAGCTACTACCCATTCTCTTATATCTTGAATGCTTCACTCATCCCACTATTGTACTATCAAATTGGTTGGCCATTACTTCAATTTTATTTTTTTGTTGAAATTCTATCCAAGTCGTTCTTTGCAGCGTTGGGGTTTTGAGGTTGGCAATATATAGCTCTAGAGACTACAAAGAATTTGTGTTAGATTAGTTGTCTTGATGACCATAATAGTGATAGAAATATATTTTTCTACTATGATCTAGAAGCCTCGGGTGAGTGGTCAAAGGGAGAGATCTACGCGGACAACCAAACACCCAAGCCTTGGAGCTAGCCAATCAATTTAGAACATGAAACTTAGTTTCACTTAGATTGGATTGAGCACAGAGGCCAAAACTCAACCCTGATTGGAATATTGGATAACAAGATACATTTGTTATCACATTGCCCGTTGGTTGGTATGCGTGGGTTACAACAAGGAGAAATCTTAGGAGCTAAGAGAAGAGAGGTCCTTTTATAGGGTAGAGGACAAAGGCCTAGCAACCTTTATGAGAATAGAGCACTTTATCCAAGACTGAGATAAAGAATATAAATTAATTTTGTAGAGGATTAGTGTTGTTGAAGCAAGTGGGATATAAGTCCCTCATTTACAGATCAAATGGTATCAGAGCAGTTGCATCCTTGATCATGACAGTCGCTAGAGCTTTGAACAAAACATTGCAGATCTCAACATGAGTAAATAAAGCAAAGAAAAGTTGGAATACTTAAGGGCCAGCAATGCTTAGCTACAAGAAGAGAATGAGCACTTGAAGGAGCAAGTCCATATGTTCAACAAGAGGATGGAAGAGATGGAGTGGAACCTTGAGACCTCTACCAAATTTGTGTCATTTTTCAAGAAGCAATTTGAGAAGCACCAAGAATCCCTTGTTGTAGTCATGACAGATTAGGACAATCATAGATTGCATCTTTTACACTTTGGTGAGAAGGTCATCCAGATGGATATATTGCAAGAGGATAGGCTCACGTAAATGATAATGCAACTCCAACAAGAATTGACAAAGGGGGATCCCTTGGCAAGGCTCCAAGCAGTTGTCCAAGAACACCAAGAAGCAAGGCAACCTTCCATTGCCATTGCTCAACCTAGCACCATGATGGAGATCACTTTGGTAAGCTCACCTTCCTTGGATTTCTCTCAAGATCATTTTGGTAATTTTAAAAATCATACTAGATGCATTGGTTCCAAGCTCCTAAGGTAGATGACTTATGATGTGTTGACTTTTCGGATTCTCATATCTTGATAGTTATTGCCTTATGATTTCATAACAAGATTCACTTTCATACAATAGTTATCATAGAATAACTATACATTGAAAATCTAAACTATAATACTACGGTAGAAATAACAAGATCTAGAAATATTAACCATGCACAATAGACACGAGAACATAAAAATTTATCCTGGGAAACCCAATCCTTGGGAGAAAACCCAACAACCTTTCTTAGAATAATCAATTCAATAGTTCACAATATTACCACCATGGAAACCATACCAAAAGATATACATAGTCACTTCATAACCCTAGTGCAACTCTCCAAGAGGTAGCACATAAGATACCACACCCGGAAATTGCAGTTGTTGTGTCTTCTTCCTTGTCTCAGACTTGCGCCTTCTTTTCCTTGAGAAGGAGAGTTGCATGCATCTCCAATTCAAGGAGAAGAAGTTGTTTAAGGAGAGATAGCAACACAATAGGTTTGCATCACCATCTAAGAGGATAGTGTGTTGATGTCGCAACAACCAAGGTATCCCCATTTTGTTTTTTTGAAGGTTTTTGGCGTTCGTTTTTGGGTGATTTGTCGGCACATGGTTTTCTATTTCCGGTTAACGAATTAGGGTTGTTGAATAAACCGGGTCATTGGATTAGGTTTTTGGATGTTGTGGGATACTATATGTATATTGTATTGTAAATAATGTATGAGATGATGAATATAGAAGATGTTGGTTTTCCCGGGTTGGGTTTCCAAGGGAAAAATATCTGTGTAATGTGTGGGTTTGCCATTGTGTCTTTTATGTTCTTTTATTGAAAATTTGTTTACAGTAAAAAATTGTACAAGGTTAAAATCAACACAACCCACTATCTTGGTCACCTGACAATTACATCTAAGTCTAGGAAAGAATGAGAATTTGTAAGGTGATTGTTGTACCTTCCTGGAACAAGAACAATTTGCAGCATGTATTTGACAATTACCAAGCTAAAGCATGCATGTACCAATGACCTCTTTAGACACTAGATAAGTAAAATTGCCTTGGTTGCTGCAAATGACAGCAATAAACAATTATATAACATCAATGAATGATTTGCAACAACAACAATAAACAATGCTCATGAACACCACAATTGACCATGAAAAGTAAGCACTAAATCAATAGATTATTATCCAATTGCTAGAGGTGATTTCTGAACAAGTTAAACCACTTATAATTAGGTGTATGCAGCAAATTAAGACAATTTTTAGTGGTTGTAGAAAACTTTTGTAACAACAACAATAAATATTGTGATTTTTCTAGAGTTAGGGTTAAAAGTTTTAGTAGAATACTTGAGAGAATAATAAAAGTGATTTGAACAACTACTTTCACCACAATATTACTTCTAGATCAGTGTCGTTGTCATTCTAGGACCTATGGAGTCTCAAATGAATTAAACTTGAAGATTGATCTAATTGCAACCAAGAGGTAGAGTCTAAACCATAAGGTGTGAGCACGTTTTAGTCTTAGGCTTTAGACTTAGAGGAAAATGATATCTAGGGTGCAAGCATGTTTGGTCCCAAAACATAGTTTTTCCCTTCTTGTAGCTTCACTTACGTCAAGGATCAAATGTCTAAGAATAAAATCCTAAAGTTCAAGCGCTTTTGGGCTTTAGGCTTCTAACCCTAGCAAGGATGTTTCACAAATTTGGACAAATAAAAATTTATGAGGGAAGAAACACTTACATTCCCCTCTTAGTGTTTCAACAAAACAAGACTTCTTGTAACAAAAAAGAAATTTCATCATTTACATCAACAAAAGATAGAGAATTGCAGAAAATTACTTACTTCATCCAAGAAATGAAGAGCATAAAACCCTAATTGCATAAATATCCATCCAAAATGAGCAAAGCATCCACAAGAGATCCTCCTTCAAGAATAGTGCATAAGAGAAAAGATCAAGAATGGCTGAAATAGTGAAAAAGTAGAAGTGTTACCCCACAAAGGTATGGAAGTGATGATGAGAAAAAGAAATCTAGTGCTAGCCTTCTTATACGAGGAAATCCTAGCGAATTTGTCCACATAACATTCATTTGAAGTGGGGTCAACCCCTCATTTAGCCTTCACAAAATGTAAAAATGTAAAAATGCAAAAAGTACATCATAATGGCCACACATGTGTGACGCCAAGCCCTCCTAGGCTAGGAGGAGGCCTCCAAATACCATGTGGCAGCATCCCATTGTAGCTTAAATGGTAACGATGTGTCTTGCCACAATGATCATGCAAAAGCATCATTGGTACCCCAACTGTCCATCAAACCATAACATTATGAAACCCTAGGAGATGACACCATCATCAAGAGATGGCCAATGTCCAGGATCTAGGATGTTGCATCCGAGGTAAAGGTGGTTGAATCTCATCTCTAAGTGACATATGGTTTTATTTTGTTGCAACATTCTCGATCCAATGAATAATATGGCATGGGGTACCCTGCCCAGCATGTGTGCTTCCAGCCCATGTTTTTTCCATCGTGGTCAAATCTACTCAAACCAATCCCATCTATCCATCATATAAGGTTCCAAAGATGTATGAGTTGATGTCTGAAGGTGGTGAATCACTAGGTGACTCACTGCTATGCATCACATGTGCAAAAGTCTTTCAATAAAAGCACAACATCCTGGTACAAGCCCAAGACATACCTCAAAGAACCATGTCAAATCCATCCAAAACAAAGCAGAGTATAAGACAAGGTAAGCCAATGTTCATAAGAAATATTAGTCCTTAAATGATGCAAAGTAAGTTGATACTTAAGATATAATCCATGTAAAAAATTCACCTAATTATCCCCTTCAAGCATAAAACCATCCCAGAACCTCATGTGAGTTGGCAAGTTTAAGTATGGGAAGGCCTTCATCCAACCCTATTAGGTGTGCCAACCTAGACAGGAAATAAAAGACCTAGGTAGAGGGATAGGTCCATAAGGAAGAAGGAAATAAAGAAACCCTTCAAGAGTAAGTGTGATAGTGATATGAATTAGGGCTTACTTCATGCATTATGGTGTCATTAAATCCATTTCTATGAGTGCCTTTATAGAGGGAGTGCATGTTGCTTGAGATACCCTTTCCTCGATACTTTTTACCTTTTGAACCCTTTAATTACCTTTTGATACCCAATTATCATTTGCAAGTCCCCTTTAAAAGAATTCAAGCTTCGTTCCTTCATTTTTTATTGGGATATACTCCTTTATAATCGTGCATTCATTCACATCAGGACATGGGTGATTACCATTAGAGGGGGTAGAGATCAAGATGTCCTGAGGCTTTTATTATGGCCTTTATATATATATATATATATATATATATATATATATATATATATATATATATATATATTAGAGAGAGAGAGAGAGAGAGCAACTACATCAACCTATGGGCCTTCAGCCCCTTCTTCTCATGAGAGAATGGACCATGACCCATTACCGAAGTTCAGTACACTATTAGAGGCTCCATGATGGAAAGTGTTAAGTATGGTGGGGAACAGAACGTTACCCATGCGAGGGACCCCTATTAATACCCCTTTTCCTTGGGAAATGACAACACAAGAATAGGGAATAAAAGATGACCACCAAGGTGAAGCAAGGCAACTGACACAATTTCCCAAATCAGTGATCCATTATCCAACTTCAACTAAATATCCTCATCCATGTGCCCAACAAATTAGGCACAACACTTCGCATGAAAGAAGGACTAACATACCTCATGGTGATGTTGGCTTACCATCTCCCATACACTGGATTGTTTGGATGTGATGAGCCTTGGTTGACCTGTAGTTGTAAATGCAAGTGAGGGAGGCTATTGGGCTGCCATATGTGGACATGTTGATCATCATCATGGTCTGGATCATTGTCTCCATTGTGGGCCACGAGACATGATATCCTCTAGTTACCCCTAGCCATGGGGGGGTAACAGTCCCTTGACGAACTCTATTGAAGAAACCCCAAGGATTTTCATGATTTATATAAGGCATCAATAAACATATGTGTGATTTTTCTTTTGGATTACTTTTGTTGCCATCCCTTTCAAGTCACACACACACACATAAGTTTATTGCCATCCACTTCTAGTCATCTACATTTATATATGTAGATATGTATGTATGAATGTCAATTAGGTGTAGCTCAAATTGCTAAGAGGAAAGTTGTCATCCTCCCTTGCTCAGGTTCAAATACCACTTTGTGACATGCTTACTCCCTTCATGAGCCAATTGTCGATTGTTGACATGACCTTGAGCCATAAAGAAGTCGAATTTCCATGGGTGCCATCCTGAGAATGAGGGGAAGTAGCCAGTGGATTTTACATGCATACGTCGATACATCCATGTGTGTGTGTGTGTGTGCATACACATACATACATATATACATATACATACATACATGCAAATAAATATGTATGTATGTATGTATGTAGAGAGAAAGAGAGAGAGATGTGTGTGTGTTTGTGTTTTCCAAAGAAACAATTTGAAACTTTTAATATCATGTTAAAGCAAAATTCACATTCCATATATGCCCCTCCACATCACATCGAAAATTTAAAAAAATAAGTTTGTTTAAACAGACCCTCCAAAAAACATATTCTATAGAAAATCTAAAGAAGAATATTCCAAATCTAGGCCATTTATTCATTTACATATCAAGGAAGACCCACATACATATATGAGAAGCATAGACCTATATCCCAAACAACAAAATGAAATAGAGAAAACACTCATATAATTCATCTCCCAGAATATCCAAGTATATCAATAAACAACACTACCATCCTAAAGAAGACTATCATCCTAAAAATCCAAACACTAGCATAGAAGTGGAATCAAAAAATAAAGAAAATTAGTTAGGGTTCATTGGGGGATCCTACCCCATTTTATGCTTTTCAACTTGTAGCAAAACCTTGACACCCAACCACAGCGATTTTAGAGAGGTTGTCTCTATAAGAGTTGAAGGGCCTATAAACATGAGAAAATAGTATGTCACCAAAATGACTAGAAATATATACCACATGTTCCTACAAAGGCTTGGTAGTAATGTTTTGCAACCCATAGTTGCCTTCTACTATTCAATTATCCAATCAGAGTCCTCAAAGACTTGAATATTAGAAACTCCTTTTCCAATGGCAATCCTGAGCAAATTTTGAAGGGCGTGAATTTTGGACTAATTACTTATACTTATACATGGACCCAACTTGAAAGAGTAAAGCAATGATCAGACAAGTATAAAACTCCTCCAACTCCCCATGGACCTTAACTTCCTTTGCTTATTCCATAAAAAAACCTTTAGTTTCTTTATTTATCTATTTTAGGAGGATAGGTAACTTTTGGATTCTTTTGTCTAGGAGGTAGTTTAAAGTCTTCATATGCATAGTTTATCTTCTAAAATATCTCCAAAGGAGTAAATATCATGTCCTAAATTAAGATGGCATTTATGGTAATCTAGTTTTCTCATGGAATTACATAAGGCAGGCCTTCGTGATCCCCCAAAATGGAATCCTCCATCCACTTTTTCAAAGAGTCGACCAAAGAGGGTCTATCCCACTTTCCAATGCCACTGAACAAACTTAAGGCTTCATTCCATACTTCTTTTATGGAAGTGCAATTTTTCAATAAATAATCCATAAATGGTGGGCCTATGGCCTATCTATTTCGTCAACACATATCCTCTGTGGAATTTATACTTTGTACTCTACTCATTGGCTTTGAGGCTCAACTCATTGATATGGTTTTGAGAACTCCACCTTCAAGCTTGTTCATTGCTTGGTTTGCATTGGTTGTGGTCATCAAACCAATGCCAACTAAGTTAAAAAAATGTGTTTATGGGAAGGTTTGGTCCCAACACTCATTACACAATGATCTCTATGTCGAAGACTAGTAATTCATTTATAAATATGCCCAACCATATGGCTATAGGTAGGACCATGCAGAGATGTTTCATTGGAGGCTTTTACACAACATGCAAACTCTATTATGATAGCACAACATCTCTTCTCATTCAGGCAATTAAGGGCATATGCAAGTGTTAATCATATACACAAATCTCTCAAGCCGTTTGTTAAGAGTTCAAGACCATTCAAGGAATATTCACATTATATATACTTCATTCACATTTTCAACACCACAACCAACCTAAGGACAAGTTTCCCTTCCATAATTAAATCTACCGGCTTGGATGTAAGCTTAATAAGGAGGTGAGCGACCTAGTGATGAATGAGGCGCTCAAAAAGAAACGGTAAATTCTCAGCTAAACAAAATATTGCAACACCCAACCCTCCCTTACCAATAAATAGGCATATGACCCAAGGAGAGAGAGAGAGAATGCTTAGACACAAGAGTAAGTTGATCAACATGTTCAAATAATCGACCAACAGGTGAGTGGAGGCATCCAGCTAAAAGGAAAACATCTCAACAAGTTGTAGAGTAATGTGAATGGCATGTGGGCAAGGGAAATTTTATTGGCCAACATTAAAACGTTGTTAAGGGCTTGTGGGTAAGGGGAAAATGCCTAGCAAGCAATTCGAATCGGGGAGGGAGACAAACCAATGAATAGAGTGGGGTTACTACACTATGTTTACAAGATTTATATTCTTGTAGCTTTCATGAAAACTTCCATAGCCCAAAGTGCTCAAGAACACAACAAGCTAATGAGCCCACACCAGAGCCATGAAATTGAAACAATTACACACAAATTTCCACATTTAATGGGCATTTGATTAAGCTCATGAGATAAATACAGAGGGGTGAGATATACACAGTGGTGTATTTTTACTCATGAACAATAAAAAATATTGTTGATGGCAATGGCTCAGAGACACCTCCGTTCATCATGGACAAGCTCCTTAACTCCTTCGTCCACAAATCTTCAAGCGAGTTTCCCTCTTTGAGATCTCATTTATGTTATTGTCTTCCCCGAGTACTCCTTGTCTCTCCCTTGTTGATGTCCTCACTACAACATTCATTATTTTAATGGGTTTCTTTTGGAAGGACACCCATCATAATGGTTCATTTCCACTTCCAATTATGCCAAAAAGATAAAATAAGATAAAATAAAACAATTACATTTGTAGTACAAATTTACAAGAGGGTTGGAAAGGATCCAATTCAGATCAATAAATGTTCTATGTATCCCCCATTGTCCTTTCATAGCATGCATAACCTTGGTTCTTTCCATGTCCTCCTTTGGAATACCTCCCAAGTTAACTCTTTCTTATTCAGAGCCAACGAAAGGAACAAATTGGATTTCAAGGTGGCTTTGATTATCCAAATGAGATTCCACCACCAACTAGCTTCTTGGTCCCCATCTAAAAATATGCTTTGTACCCTAAACTTGTAGGATATTTTCCCCTTTGACTCTAGGACCATATGAAAGTGTCTTCTTCATATTTTGAAAAAATAAAACTTATCTTGAGTCTATTTATGTAATTCTCCATTACTTTACATCACAGCCTTCTAGACCTAAAACCCCTATTTTTTTCCAACCATTTTTCCACATAATTTTTCTATTTAGAATTGGCATGTGTGTTATACTAACTATACCTTGATCTATGGGATTCTCTATGACTCCTTCATTTAGTTTGAAAGCACCATCATTGCCCACCCATGGGTCCATAGCTTTTTCTAGAGAAAAGGTCATATTTTTTATTCAAATAAGAATTAAAAACACATATATCAGGTGCCCATGGTCCCTTACAAAAAAGTAAGGTTATTTAACCTAAGTACCAAAAAGAAGTCTAAAAAGATCTCCCTAAGACCACAAAGTTTTCAAAAGCTTCACCTTACATGTTTGAATAGTACAACCACGATAAGTCTAGTTTAACTTATCTAAATAGTAAAATTGTTCCATGTATTGAAACAATAATGTAAATGCCATTTTACATCATTCATTTCATAAATGTTGAAAACCTCTTACTCCATCATCTAGGTATCTTGTTATCTAGTGAATTCCTTATTGCAAATCAGATTAGTAGCTCACAAAACAAAAATACACTTATTAAATATTCAACTTTAAACATGCAATGGAAGAAAAAACTGGAAACCAAATCATGCACACATGAACACCAATATTTGTGGGTAAATACCCCTGGAAAATCCCTGGAGGGAAAACCAGTGTTGAGAATGATTTTATTATGCTAAAATCAGGGCTCACGTAACAAGGATAATGGCCCACTGAGAGAAATACAACTGCAAACAAACATGGCAAAGTTTGTCCCATTATATGACTCAGATCTCCACGATTTTCAAGATGTAAGTGATTGTCCCTACTGTGCACTCGCGTACACATGCCTGTCTCGACAGGCACCTGTGTACATGTACATAAATCCTGTACGAAAAACTTTGTTCAAAACAACTCTTCCCTATGGGTTCGTCTAACTAAAACCCACCTATGGCAACCTTTGTTCTCTCTTCTTCTTGACCTGTATGATCTCTAGATGGAAGTCCTTCTCCACCTATCCAAGATCTTGAATCACAATCCTTTGTGATTCAATCCTCTCTGTGTCGTCTCTCTCAACATAAGTATCAAGTGTCAATTGTGTTCCTCCTTCACCCTAGCCTTGCTTTTATAATAATGAGTTATAATCTATTTCTAATCTCCAAATTAATTGATGGTTGAGATTACTTCTCACCTCACTGGACATTTACATGCTAAGCTTACATGCTAACCACTTTTAGCACTTTCCTTAAATAACTCAATTAACTAACTAAATAATTAATTAATTAAAGTAATTTACTTTAATAATTCCTTTAATTAAAGTAAATTCAATATTAGAAGGCTTTGGATGATTTCCACACGTCTAGACACATAGACCTGTGTGGAAATACATGTCCAATACTACCACTAGCATCAATAATAAACTAAATAAATTATGATCCACCACCTATATCCTTAAAATTGTACATCTTAATTGAAATTTGAGAGTGGAAATAATTTTGAAAATAGACCCATCTTGGGATCCCACTACAACAAGTTCTTCCGGCCAAAGTCAATCCCTTCTTTAGACGATTATTTGCTTCGACATTCAACTCCCTATAAATACACAAGAAGGAAATACAAATGAAAAGACCTGCAATATCCTTTAAATGTGAAATTAAATGTTGGAGAGAGACATCATTAATGTTTTTTCACCATTCACATGCTTTGTCACTAACATAGAGTCTTCAAATACTTGAAGAGGGAAAGCAGTTTTTCCCTCTGCCAAATTAGGAAAGTCCTAAGAGCAACCATTTTAGCATACTTACTTGATCCTCTTCCAAGATTTGCTTTAAATTTGAAATAGTGAAAATATGATAAAAATAAGATCCTTCCTATGCCATAGGTTTTCTCTTGGCCTTGACAAGCACCATCATAGAAACCCTGTCTCCTTCTCTTAAATCAATAAATCCCCAACTTGCCTAGGATTTTTTTTTTGGACATCCTACCTACAATAGTTGAAATAAAGAAAACACCTGTGCAAAATCTGAAAATTTTGAACATGGTGGTCCTCAAATGTTAAATCATTTTGTGCAAGCCATGACCCAACATAGATAGATTTATATAGCTTCAATTGTTTTTTATGGGAAAATTGGTATAGGAATTGTTCAACACGTGTACACTGCAAAGGTTCCTCAACTTTGGCTAGTGACTAACATCCTTCCAGATCTACTATGAAAATGAACAGTGAACAAATAGATGTGAGTTATACTCTTTGTTTTTTATGGACAAGAGACAAGTCTCAAGCCCTTGTTTTTGTCTCTTTTGTAACAATTCCCACATTAACACTCTATTTGATGAAGCCAACCACATGAAAACTTGATCCTTTTTCAAAACTTGTGCCTTACATATCTTGGATTAGCACTAGGGAGCTTCTCTAATCTTAGTAATCATCAGAACTTTGTATCTTTACCTAGCAGTGTAGAAACCTCCAGTTTAATTTGATTCCATCCTAATACTATCCATGTCCTCCATGAGTCTAATGTTCCCTCTTCTCATATCCACTATGTTATCATCCCAAAGGTTATCCCAATCACCTGCAAGGCCTGATTGTAAAGGAGTTTTCTAGCCTTGACTGTTGATATCAATAGTCTCCTCATTAACCACTTGATTTAAATACACCAGGTCAATTTCTTGAAAGTATTGAATCAATTTAAAATGGATAAATATCATATTCCCACAACCCATGATTGCATTCACACCATTTCTAACCATGATCTCGTTACCAACCTTCAAAGCCAAATAATCTCCTAACAATGGAAAAGCAGAAGCCAAGGTTTCCACTAGTTTGAGGCATTCTTGGTAGATTTCCCCTCACTTTTAATCCAATCAAAAGAGTGTTTGGAGCTATATATTTTTGAACTATAATTCTTCTCCATAAAATGTCCTTTCAAATCAAGTTCCATAGGCTCTTAATAGCCAAAGATTTACCAAAAGTATGGATGTCTTTTTAACCCCATCCACCTTCTCCCTTGGGCTTTGTGATAGATTGCCAACAAGTCCAATGGGTTCCCACCTTCTCATCCTCCCTTGCCACAAAAAAAATTGCGCAAATCCTCCTAATATTTTCCAACACCCCTTTAGGTATATGGGCCAAAGAATGCCAATATATAGGTATTGCTTCTAGTAGAGATTTGACTAAGGTTAACTTGCCCCCTTTGGAGAGTCATCTATTACACCACATTTGAACCCTCTCTCTATCTTGCTTATCACCCAACCTCGATCTATTTTCTTATATGCATTGGTTTGAGATTGTAGCCCAAGTACTTAAAACCCTCGTTTAAGTCTATAAATCTAAAGGGAAACAAATATTCCAGTTCGTGTATCTACCATTCAACTAATTCATTATAAGGAATAGTGGATTTTTCAAATTTTATTACAACATATGTAGCTTTGGTATACAATTGGAGAATTTCCTAAAGCTTCATCCCCTCCTCTTCTGAGCCATTTGTGAAAAATAAGACAACAAGTACAAATAACATATATGTTAAATAAAAATCTTCCCCAATTAATTCCTTGTAAGTTCCTAACATTTTTTTCTTCTAAAATATATATGATAAGGCCCTCAGCCGCCAACAAGAAAAATGTAGGGAGACAAAGGACATCCTTGTCTTAAGCTTCTTATGGACTTGAAGAAAGAGAAGGTAAACCTATTAATAAGAACATCATATGAGATAGATGTCACACAACTGATTATCCAATTGAAAACCTTGTTAGCACATAGAATTTGCACTAGAAATTTGGTTATTTTTACGATCTATTTTGCAGCACTGTGAATTAGGAGATTCTGCAGCGCTAGCATCCTCAAACACCAAGCTTCAAAAAATTTTATGAAGCAAGAGCACTTGATCCTACATATGAGTCCAATAACGCAATATTCATTCATTCCCATCATTACCTTTTTGTCATGCTAAAGGATTTAAAATTGATCCTAGCTCAGCACTGCAAAAACTGGCATTTTCAGATAGGCGCTATGGAAATTGTTGCGAAATGTGCTGCAAAAACTCTGTTCTAGGACTGTTGAACAGGTATTTTTGACTAGTTGACTTCCAGGAGGATTTCTGGGTGAACCAGGATGAATTTTCAAAATTCAAAGGAGGTTATTGTCAAGTATGGACCCAAGAACATTAACGTTTTTCATTTTTCACACAGGTGTCATGGATTGGGATATTCGAAGGAATCTTTGAGCCCTATTTTTTCAGTTTTCCTGATTTCCTGTTTGAGACATGTTTTTGTGACACGTATTCTGGCCAGCTGGAGATGAATTTCAATAAATCGAGAGAGGTTTTTCTTTAGAATGATCTTATCTACAAAAAATGTTGTCATATTTTACACATCTATAATATTTTTATAATTACAAGTGGCATTTTGAAGCCTATTTTTCATAATTTTGCCTCCTAAAAAGCAGGAAATTAGTTAAAACGTGTCATTCTTTGTTTGTAAATGTTTCTATTTTGGGAAAGAGGATGGAATTGGAATTGTAATGATATCATCCCTATATAGGCTATAATATAGGCATTAGAAGTCATTAGGGAGTGGGAATTGTTGAGCATCGACTCCCTTAGTAATGTTTTGATGTAACAGAGCCAAACTCTGGTTTTTATGTATGAGATTTGAGAAATTTTGCCTAATAGAGGTCAGCTTTCTTTTCCATCATCTTACTTCTTTCTCACTCTGATTTTCTCATCATTGAATGATTCAATTGAGATATTATAGATGTGTTACAATGTATGTTTGATTGTGATGTTCTTGTGATTATTATCAGTGTTTAAAAGCTTGGATTGAAGAAGTTCTTGTGTCTAAGCTTTTTCCCCATTTGTCTACTAGTAAGGCCTGATGATAATAGTATACTAATTCATCCTTCTCATTAAAGTCTTCCATCTACCCACACTTATCTTTAAATCACTCACTGAAGTTAACCAAGACCTCACTTGCTTATGCATCTTGCCTAGAAATTTTTGTGTTTGTGCATTGTTATGTTGAGTTTTATCCATTTGACACTTCATCATAAATTTACCATTACAAACCTAATTGATGGGTATTAGGATTATCCTATAGCAGTCTAAGGGTGGATCTCAATGCTAACAAACCTATATGGAGAAACCCACCTGTGTTAATAGTAGCCTAACATACAACTAGCAAGTTCTTTCATAGGCCTTGGAAAGATCAAGTTTTATCACCATTGCAAGCATATTTTTCAATTTGATCGAATAAATCCTTTAATAAATAGAGCCAACAACTTCACATATTTTCCTACCTCTAAAAATCCAAATTGTTGTGGAGAAATAACCCTTGATAATAATTTTTTTAGCCTTGAAGACAACACATTGGCAAAAATATTATACACAATCACAAAGAGAAATTGGTCTAAATTCATAAAATGTTTTCGTCTTATTAGTTTTAGGAATCAAAGCAATAAAAATAGAATTGAATGAGCCCAAGACTTTCCATGTCATCCTTGCCTCCTCCACAACTCTTAAGATATCATCACCCTGCAAATTGAAAAATCCAATAAAAAATTTCATTGTCCAACCATTAGATGACTAGGACTCTTAACCTTTTGAAAAGATGTTAGGATAGTTAGTAACTCATCCTTTAAACCTTCTTCATATAATTGTTGATTATCTTCTTCACAAACTAATTTTGGGAAGTAGGAAACCACCTTGACTATCTTTTCTATATTGAAAGAGTTGAGTTTTTTATAGATAGAGGAGAAGTGTTATACCTCCAAGTCAGCAAGCTCCTTGAAATTCCTTGCTACCCCACCCTCAGCAGCTTGTAATTCCTAAATGTTGTTATAGTTCTTTCAATGCTTTGAGGATATATGGAATTTTTTTGTATTTTCATCCCCTAATTCAATCTACATGGCTATGTTCTTCATTCTCTAGTCGACTTCATGGTCCCTCAACATTTTTGTCCTTTTCAATTCCAAATCTTTTAGGGATTGTTTATTTGCATAATTAAAAATACCACTAGGGTTGTTGTTATAATTATCTACAATAGAAAGTTTCGTCTCTTTAAGTAAACGATCTCCATTCTTATGTCTCTCCATTATCTAATCAATAACCTTAACAACCTTCAAAGAGTGAATTGTCTTCATGTAGAAAGATCAATCCCACCATCAAAATGCTTCCCTTCTCTCTTAACTAGTTCTTGAAAATCACCCTCCTCAAGCCACATTGGGCTAAACTTTAAATGGCTAGAAGGCTTTTCATCCCACTAATCAAATTGGGAAAAAATTGGGTTACAGATTGAGTCCCCAATGGTGCCCACCCACATTTTATAGTTATCAACTTGATGAGGTGATTGACACACCACTAATAACCTGTCCAATCCTTTAGACACTCCAACATTACTAGATATCTTAATACTCCAAGTGAGCTATAGGGAGACAGGCTCCAGATCAACCAAGCCAATATACTTAATCTCATGGATCAAGTATTCAACTAGACCATCAACCCAATATGTAGCTCCCAACCCTCTAAATTACCCAAAGTAAAATTCAAATCACCTCCAATGATCAAATTATTAACCTTGGAAATTTCCAAAGAAAAAAATTTCTCCCAAAAATCTTGTTTCCCCTCATATAGACTGTTATCGCACACTTTCTACTTGCCTAAAGCCCAAATCAAGTAGATGCAACATTCGCGTAATAGGAGGTGACCTATCACTGTCACCTTAATAGGAAACCCCTTTCTCTTTAGGAGTATATCAATGTACTCCAGGGGAGACGTCCCCGGTGACCTGAGGTTTTGAGAAGGCTAAGGTCAAAGTACAAGAAAGTTCCCTCCCTCTCACAGGTCACTCAATTTCAAATGGTTCTTTGAGATGTCTTATAGAGATGAAGCAAATGAATAATATTATGTACCTACCTAGAACAAGACAACAAAATAGAAAAGGGGCACTTTCCAAGTACCAAAATTGTATTAATGCTTCATAAGACAATGAACTCATAAAAAATATACTAGATGATATAAAATTGCAACAGTACAACAGTTTACAACAACAATGATAAATTTGTAATAGTCACAATAACTATGCTTCAAAATGCTTGAGAAAAGACTAGGAAAGGTAGCTTTAACTAGGCAAATTGATATTAGATAGTCACAAGCAGATTTAGCAATGTTTAGCTAGCATAACATGTCAGGTCAATTTGTTGTTGTTAGATGGTTGTAGCAATCCTTTGTAACAACAACAAGTTAGTTAGTGAAATATGCTAATCCAAGGTTAGTAGGAGTTAGTGGATTCTCCAAAGAAGATAGTTTGAAAGTAGTTTGATCAATCAATCACTTGGTAGTGGATAGACTAGTGCCTTCTAGGGTAATGGAGTCAATGATAGCAGCAGCAACTCTTAGAGGGAAATAGCAATGATAATACTTAGTCAAAAGGAGGTAGAGAAGATGAGAGAGGTCTTGGTAACCCAAGGCCTCAAACATCCAAGTCCTAGAGATAATTGCTAGAAAGTAAAGAAACTTAGGCCCTAGCAATTTCTCTTTCCTTACACAAATTGAAACAAGATATGAAATAGGCAATATAAGTAGAGTTACTAGAGTGCTACAATGGTAGGGCTTTAGTATCTACTTCTAGATATGGTGCTCCTTGAGAAATTTAAACAAGTAGAAAATTATAGAGAAAAGGATAATAACTTATGCCTTTCTCCTTGGGTTTCAAGCAAGCAATTTCATAATCTTTAATATGAAGCAAGTAAATTCACCATAAGAATTCATTCACAATAAAGAAATGCAGATTTTCTACTTACTTCACCAAGAATAATCAAGCTTAAACCCTAGTTGAAGATCTTCCACCATGAAAATAGCCAAGACACACCAAAATTAGCCTCCTCCAAGAAGTGCGCCTAAACTTTCAGCCAATAACCCTTGAAAAGGGCATAAATTTCAAACCACATACTTGTGTGATGAGTGAATGATCAAAAAATGAGAGTTTTTCTCTCTTATTTATACAATATCAATGACCTTTAATTACAGTTACGTCATAAAAAGGTCGACATGGCCAAATTACATTAAAATCTAGTTTTTACATAAATTTCATTAATTAAACCCTAAAATCAAATCCAAGGGTGACGTCATGCCCTTCTAGGGTGACGTTACCCCCCTAGGGTGGAACATTAGGCCTCAGATGCAAAACATTTGGCCTCCAAAGGCCCTAAATGTTGCCACACATACCAACTAGCACACAACCATCCTCATAAATGCAAACCCTAACTAGATGACATCTAGGGTCAAAATGATGACATCATGGGCCTCCAATGGTCAACGTCGAAGAGGAAAGGCAAGACCCCCCTGGGTCTAGGTCTGTCAAAGTGTCCCTAGTGCAATGTCATCCTTTCTTCCTGGTGCAAGCCTATGGTTTCTCTTTTCCCCCTGGTGGGGTAACAACATCCATTTGTTGGGATTTCAGCCCCATGGAGGTCCGACCTAATCATTCCCCCATATGTACATGTCCACCTCGCAAAGTCCTGCAGCAAAAAAAAGTACGCCCTCAAGGGGTTTATAAGTCACAGGTATCATAGCAATGCCAATCACATCTAATAATCAAATTACCCAAACATGTGCATCAAACGCACCTTTACCTAGACAAATTCTCAAAGACGTTATGCAGTTTAACAAGTCAGGGTTTGAGAGGGTCTCAGGATGTCCTATTGGGCTAATCCTCCTTAAGTTTGGGGTGTTTCCCAGGTGAGAGCCGATCTAGGTCATGTAAGTGTGTGAAATGGTGTAAGGGAAGTGTTTCGGCAGAGGGTGTATTGATAACAGGGAAATGTAGGTATTGCATGTGGGTGCCTCGGTAGAGGGAGAGTTGCACCTTATCATGGATGCCATTGTTTATTATCCCACTCAATGCCTTTTATTCTTAGTCTTATTGGTTTTGATCTTTTTTCTTGTCAATGGAAAAGCTGGGGGACACTGTCCTGGTGTGGTGACTAGAGGTGACAGTGTTACCCACAAGCATTTCATGGAAATGAGAAGGTTGGCTCGTGATGAGAACCCCTTTCTCTTGGTTATGCCAACAAGAGCCACTACCCTGGTTTGGTGACCAGATAGTTGGTAGTGTCATACTGCTACATGCCCATGGACCTAATAGGTCGGTTCATGATGAGACCTCCCATCCACCAACTAGTACCTTGAGTTTTGTTTTATCTTACGGGTCCCCTTTTCTTACTGAGAAGCCTTTTATTGCTTTCTCGGGAATCCCTGGGTGAAGCATCTCAAAGGTTTCATTTTGGCNCCGGTTTCATTTTGGCTTTTAACTCTTGCAAACTACTTTTACCCTCTAGGCCTTTAGCCCCTTCTTCCCACAAGACAAGGTACAACCCTTCCTAGTGTGGCAAACCCAATGCCCGAACCAAGGTGGGGGGATATGAGAGAAATAATGATGGAAAGTGGTAACTATGGAGGGAATGGACGATGACCTTTCATAGACTCACCCAGTGGCAGCTCATCCTAAAGGGGAATCATCTTAATAGGGCATTATGTCACCCTCCCAGGTATGAACAAGTTAAAGAGCATAATTTACAAGCAAACATTATGAAATGAAGGAGAATTCAATGCAGCATATTCAATTGCTTCAATAATCATAGTGACACATACCATGATACCTAGACTCATTACCTCGTGGAGCAAGACTTACTGCTACTTCAAGACCAGGCTGGTGGGATGGATGTTCATGTTGTTGATAGATGGGTTGCATTGAAGAAAAGATGGGCCCTCCAGGGCCATGCTGAAGTCATCCGGCTCTCAAAACTCCATGTCTAGGACCTGTGGGCCTCGAGACATGATCTCCTTAGTTATCCCTAGGATGGGGATAACATAGACCATACACAATCATCGTGGTAACTTGATGACTCAAGATTTTACACGTGAATTCCATGCATAGGCTTGAAAAAACATGCAAACTATTATAAAAGTCCATATCATACCTCCACCCCGTAAGAAATTCCCTAGAAACGTTAGAAGAGTCCAAAGCCAAAATCTCCCATCTCTTTAACAAATATTTTAAATTTTATAGCAAAGAATCCCCTTTGCGCATAGTCTCCTACAGTAGAATGTTATCAAGACCCTCTAACTCTACCAACCTAAATAAGGATAATCTTTTGTTGGGGCTACCCAGATCCCTAGCATGTAAGGATAAAACATTTATTTAGTAATAAACTTAAGGGGCCTAGAATATCTAAGTACCTAATAAATGGATTTTTGCTTACCTTAACGTATTTCAATAGTATCATTTTCTTGAGTATGTTGTAAAAAAGACTTTCATCCAACTAACATCGAGTCCAACACCTGCCCGCAGTCTACACCCAGAGTCATGTTTTTTGGATCATAAGTGATATATATTGGATCATCTTCCCACATAATCTATAACGTCACAATCCCCTAGAGTAAATCACTCCCCCGATAGAAAAATGAGAGGAAGAACTAGAATCTGATGATGATGAAGAAATCACAAATTTCTCACTCTTCACCCCTACATTCTCAGGGAAGAGTGGATCCTTTATAAAACCCTGCAAACCCTTCTTACAATTTTATAACAAGTAATACCCTTAGCGAAAGAAGGTCAAGACTTCTTACCAACTTGAATTTGATCAAAATATAATGGAGTATCAAAAATAGGAAAGTGCTTACCATCGTCACCAAGCCCATCGATAATTTTTAGTTGGCATAGCTTTAACTCCATCCACAATAGCCATGGTATCTATATGAGCCACCTCCTCTTTATAGCCAAGCATGATCAAAGTATCCAATAAAGAAGGAACATACAACACATGAGACAAAGAACTCCCCTCATCATCATTCAATAAAACCAATCAAGCTTTGAGCCAAGCATTAGGATTGCACAAGGAGGCAACATTGCCATAGCTCCTTCGACCCCATCTAAAAGCTCAAAACCATGAGCATAAAAAAATTGTGTTGACCCTTCTAATAATACAGGCTGAGTGAACCCGACCAACCCCAAATAAGTTGGAGATCCTACTTCACCTCTTGCAAAAACAAATTCAAATTTGGCTTTAAAATATCTATTTTTATTGTCGTGAGACCTATGATTCACCATTTCTTGAACTCTTTCACCCTTTCATAATGACTAGTTTGAGATAACCACATAAACAATGTTGTAAATATTCACAGGTTCAGAAGTTGACTTATTCTTTCTCCATACTTTATTTACAAAGGGATTTGAATAGTTAGTTTCTATATGACCATAGATATGGCATCACATACAATGAAAAGAGAGATTTGTGTAGTCTAAAATCTAGGTGAATTTCTTAGTGCCAAGTTTAATATTAGTACTCTCTACCATGCCATATTTTAAATCAATATCCACTAAAACTCTCACAATAGAGAAAAATACACTATATTTATAAGAAGTATCAATATTGGTCTTACCCAAGAAATTGCTTAAATCCCATAAAAATTTATCATGCCAAATTTTGAGTTTAAAACTTGGAATTTTTAACCAAACGATAATTCTCCTGAAAACCTATGTCATAGGGTCAAAAAAAGGGCACTAAGGTTTCAAAGAGAGGAAGGTTGAACCCCAAAACCACTTGCCTCCCATAATAAGTTAACACCCACCTCAACACAAAAGTAAAATCCCCACAAACCTCTAGTCATGATATGGAAAATAGGAGCATACTCGATTAAAGTAGCCCATGATTGTTGAAGCCAACCATTGAGCGTGTTTTTTTCCATTTTGACACTATAAACACTACCTATTAGGGTTTTACCAAAAAAATGCATGATCTGACTAACGTGAATATCCTTCTTGACCACCATTTTAACCTTTTTCTCTCATTTTCTTATCACCTTCCTCACCTTTCAATATATTTTCCTTATCACCTTACTTAGCTTTCAATAGACTAGTTGATTGCCTTTGATAGGGGAAATATAGGCTGAGCGCCCAAATCCTTCCAAACAACCCTATTCAAGTGACCTCCCCATGAACAAACATCCTTTCCCCGAGTATTAATTCAAATAAGGAGGTGAATCCCACCACCAACACTTGACCGAAATGATTTCATAGTAACCAGAACCAGTAAGACCACTTCTTAGATTGTGGGATTAGAATAGTCTGGAACTTGAATAGAGGAGAATGAAGTGTTACCAACCAATGAAGGACCTCCCACCTTATCCCAATCCACATGATGAGACACCCCATCACTCTTTTTGACACGTGAAACACAACTCAAGCTAATAACTTCTGACACTACCTATGGAATGGCCCCTTGACCCACTTTTTCAACCAAATCTAAGGTGTTCATGATTGGTGGAAAAGACCCCTTGATTTCTTCAAAAGGCAAGATGGTAGTAATCTATATACCTCCCTCAATCTATTATGAGGTACAGATGCACTAAAAGTCCCTCATGCCTACAATGGGGTCTGCATAGTAGTCAACCAACTTGTTATCCTCCCCTAGCCTAGCTAGGGTTTATTCAAAATCCTTTATGTGGTCCTCCCTATTAGTAAATATATCTTGTATTTAGGGCTATTTATTGCATAACATCTAGTGATTAAAGTTTATTTTCTTTTGTTATTATAACTAGATTTTTCTATGTTAAAACAAGAATGAGGTAGTTGTTTGATGTTTTGTGTGTGGGCCATTTTTGAAGTGGTTAGATGCTCTCATCTCTTTCTCTCCCTACTTCTCCATCCCAACATCTTCAAGAGAATACTTTGGGGGATGATTTGTAGGTGCCCCCTTTTCTCCATCTCTTATCACAAAACTCTCCTCTCATTGTATCCATGATAGGGTCATATCATGGTGTGCAAATGTCTAAAACATTTCCATGGGTCTATTCATATTCTCGTACTTCTTCCATTTCCAATTTTCCAAGCCAACCCATTTCCCACCATGGGAAAATCCAACACAAGTTTCTTTCATATGATGCACACAGTTGGATAAGGATTTTTCCTCTACCTAATCCATTCTTCAATTGGCAATGGTTCAATATATTTTTGTTTTATAACCTCGTGCCATGATGACGCAAACGCGCCACCCAGCACGTCTGCTCCCACGGGACCTTCTCTTCCTTTCGGCCCGAAGAGCTGAATTTCTCTTCAATCCCTTTCGGGACTATTCTACCCACAGAAATCCTCCTTATGATCTCCCTATGTTCTATCAAGAAATCGGACCTCGCAAGATCGCGAGTCCTGACAGCACAAGATCGGGTCTCACAAATCCCCGAATCCTGATGAATATTCTCCAATTGCTTCCTTGCTCTCATCGGGAATTTCTCCTTCGAGAAATCGGTACTTACGAGGTCGTGAATCACTCACCTCACGGATCCCCGATTCCCGATCTGCGATGGCACTCCCTGCTAGGTCTCCCCGACACCTTTTGACGTTGACTCATGGTAAGGCTTGACCTTCCGACACTTGTCCCTTACTCTGGCACCTATGGCCCACACTCCTGTGATGATCGGGAAATCGCGTATCGAGATATCGCAATTCCCGTAGCACTCGTTCATAGACCTTTCCAAGTCTCGAACCTCGACTCTTTTAGATCCTCGGACACGTGTCCCTTAAATCGAACGGCTCCGACCGTGTTGGGAAATCACGGATCGCGATTTCATTGTGCAAGAGTTTCACGACTCCGGAAACCCCGATATCCTGAACTCTGACTCTCCGGGATCTCTCGCCACGTGTCCCTGCTGATGGACGGTTCTGAGCGCCCGTCGAGATATCACGGATCGCGATTCCAACATGCGAGAGTTCTATGTCCTCGAGAACCCCGATTCTCCGATGGACTGAACCCCGACTCTTCTCCGGATGTCTGACACGTGTTATGCCGGGATCAACGGCTGAGATCATTTCTCAGGATTTCGAGAACTACAAGGTCTCGATTCTCTTGTTCAACAAAACCCCGATGACTCTGATATCCCTATAACTCCTCTGGGACTCCTCCTCTGCTTGCTGGGACTTAAACCCTGCGCAACTTTCTGATATCTAACAGCTGATGGGATTTCGCAGTTTTCCTCTACAATCCTGACCGTCAATTTCTCCTCCTTGAAGATTTCTTGAGAAGGGCTAAGTGTTCTTTCCCAGAACTTGCTCTCCAACACCTGCGCTTGCGTCTCCTGCTCGAACCTTCCTCGGCACAAAACTCTTGTGCTCTCCTGTAACGATATCACGAAGGTACTATACCTTCTGAGCTTTTCCACTCTGATTCTTTCAGATGAACTTGCGCGCACTCCTTACGCTCAACATTCAACAACTTCCCAAGTGTTGAATCCTCCCGACTCTGCGCACTCCTACAGCAGCAGTCTTACATCTCCTTTGCTTAGACTTACAACTGAGACTTCTTCTTCATCCTACGCACTCCTTGCACGGCTTCAACAACCCAAATCCACTTTTGGGTGAATGAGAACAAAAGTTCAACTACTGAGCCTTCATCAATGCACTCCTTGCGGATGAATTCAACTGCACACTTTGCAGGAATCTCCTGGCTCAGATNTACAAAGCAAATGCATAACAAGAAAGCAAACATTCATGAGCATAACATCAATACACAGAGAAAACAACACAAACCATGTGCTTGAATCAAAGCTTCCTTCTATTAATTCAAATGCCTGTACATGGGTGTTCTTCATACAATATTCTCTTCTTTTTCTTCTCTTCTCCTGAATGCTTCCTCTATTCTTCTCTACTATCTTACAATGGTACAATGAGGGTGTCTATATCTGTTTTCCCTCTCGAACTCTAAACTATCAAATCTAGACTTAAACATCCTATCTACCAACATTAAATCTATTAAATGTCGACTATCTACCAAAGGACGAGAGCTTAAAGGCTCAAGGTCCAATACAATATACAAATGCGCCTTCATAAATGGTTCATTAAAGGCTTGCGCTACAATCCCAAAGCACTTCAAAAATTTGGGTTTGTTTATCCAGCTGATCTCCGCTTGATGTGCTGGCTCGCATGATAAGTTGGCGATGCTCCTGCATCACATGACCCTTGAAATTTTATTAACCTCAAACTGATTCTTGTAAGGCATTTCACAAAGATGTTTTTTTATTGTCCTCGGCCCTTAGAAGCTTTGGGATTATCTGATATCTACCAAATCGTTAAGGGGTTCCTTTTTCCTTATTGTATTTCTATACTAGAACACCTCTTTGTACTTTTTTTCCAAAGTGCCTACAAGGATGTAGGCGACTGAGTGCCAATAGACTAGGATTTCTTTGTGGCCATATGTAATCAAAGTTAGCTTATTTATCATTTATGACCATCTTGTGCACTATCCTAATATTGTTTTATCCATTTTTTCATACAAATATAGCCATGTTTATGGCCATAATCATTTGGTTTGAGAACAAAACCTTAATACTTCAGTCCCTTGTCAATTTTTGTCACCTTAAAGGGAAGGATTTGAGTAATACCTATACATTATCTCTCATTTAAAAGATTAAGAATTGATAGAATATTATTTTAATTTTAATTCCATACCTAGAGCTAAATTGTATAGGTTTAAGACTTCTTTTATTAACTTTTCCTCTCTTATAGAGCTCGAGCTAATACACCATCAACAAATAATAGAGAAGATGTAGGTAACTACTAATTTGCACTCCTTTTAATCTTCCACTTTTCTTGTAACTCTCAATTATTCTTCTTGAATCCTCTGCAGCTAGAAAGCACAACAAAGTAGACATCTAGCATCCTACCTTAGTCCTCTACAAAGCTTGAAAAAGATTGAAGCTAAGCCATTTGTTAGAACAAGGAAAGAAGTCGATTCTAAATATCCTTCTATCAAATTATTGAAAGAAAGACTAAAATTTGTGTGAATTGATATCAACATCAAAAATAACCAATTCACTTTGTCATAAGCTTTTGACATATCAATCTTCATCACCATTGAAGGAATAGTCTTGACCTTTATAGAGTGAAAACCTTCCTATGCACCCCCCACAACATCATGAATTTGTCTCTCTTCCAAGAAACTAAATTTCTCTTTGAAATAACACCAAATAAGATTACTTTGAGCCTCCTTACTTTGATATAATTTTGTAGAAGGAATTATGTAAGAATATAGGGTGAAAATCATAAAAAGAGGAGGGGCTATCCTATTTTGGGATTAAATCTATAAACGTTGCATTCACTTCTCCAAGAACATTACCACGGGTCCTTGATTCCTATATAACAACCAAGATATCATTTTTCAACCACTTGTCAAAGGCTTGGAAGAAATCTATTAACTAGGCATTCGGGCTTACATTTATGTCCTTTTGAAAGGAAAATGCTACCTCCTTAAGCTCCTCCTTTGATACCCCTACACATAAATCATAATATCCTTTTGGTCCACAAAAAACAATCTCTAGTATATTAGACCTCTCTGGAACTTTAAATAGTCAACTAAATTAGGTTACCCCCAAGCCTACAATTTCTTTGAACTTGGATGCTTTACTCCTATCTAGATTGGGCAACTCCTAAATTGTATTTCAAATTTTCTTCCCCTTAATTAAAACAAAATGTATTTTTTGTTGCCTTCAAACAACCAAATAGTTGTTATTTTGAGCCTCCATTTGGTGTCCTCCTAATCCAACATGTTTCTCTTTTTGGTTTTAAAGATTTCAGTTTTGTTTTTCCTTCCTTTGATAAATAGCCTTTCGTAGTTTGCCAAACAAACACAAAATATTGCCTTCCACGTAAATGATATATTTGTGTGAAGTGTTGTATTTATTCTTGGCCCACTCTAGAGTTTCTTTTTTCACCCTTTAGAGATTTGAAAAAATGAAACATAGCATATCCCTTAACTCAAGCATCGTATTTAATCCTTTCATCTTTGATTATTTTACAGAACTCTACATCCTACAACCAATGTCGATAAAACTTCAAAAGAGGTGGAATTTCAACTCATCCTTCTAAAATTGAAGGTATATGGGCACATGATCCAATACACCCCTGCTCCCAATCCAAGTTTTCATCTGAACAATGTTTTCCAAAATAGATTCAGAAACATGAATATATCTAATCTTTTTGCCAACCCATTGTTGCGTGATTTGGTGTTGCTTTAGGTTGGGGCTTCCTCAATCAAGTTTGGATCACATAAGTGGTGTTTTTTTACCTTCTCCAATAATAAACCAGATAGTGGATCCATCCTACTTGAATGCCCATTGACCTCACCTTGTCCCAACACAAAGTTTAAATCCCCACTGATTCTCACAAGTTTTTGTCTGATAGCCTATAACTTTAAAAAAATCTCCAACAAAGCTTACCTTTAAAATAGGCCTTGTTATTGAAGGATTTATACTTGTGCAAAGCCCCACCACAAATCCCCAAATCTGTGTAACTATGGAAGGTCCTACCACTGACACCTTAGAAAGAACTTCCCTCGTTTTAGTGATGGAAGAGGTCCACCACAAGGGAAGCTTCCCTAGTGACCTCAAGGGATCAAAGTAGAAAGTATAGTATCCAAGCCTATCACCCCCTCTCTTGATCACCAAAAGATAAGGTCTAGGTCAAGATAATAGAAGAGGTATGAAGTTGTTTGAGTACCTGCCTAGAACAAGAACACCTTATAGCATATATATGATTATTTCCAAGTTCAAACAAGCAATAAATACCTCTAAAGACACTAGACAATGATAATTGATAATGGTTGTTGCAAATTTGCAGTAATATGCCAATCTTATAGTATAAATTTGTAACAACAACAATAAAAAGAGCTCGGAATTTTGACAATTGACCCTGAAAATTAAGCATGCATCACATAGAACATTATCAAATTATTTAAGAGAAAATCTGAGTAGGTTAGAACACCTTTACAAGAGTGTATGCAGTAAAATAAAGTATTATCAGGTGGCTATAGAAAAATTTATTAACAATAGTAAGTTATTAGGCAAGTTTACAAGTATTCATGTTAGTAAGGCTAATAGAGAGCTTAAGAGAATTGAAAGAGAGTATTTGTTGTTCAATTTCACCATAAGAGAGCTATGAAACTAGTGCCTTAGGGATATGGAATCTTTATAATAGAAAATGAAACAATACTTGAAGATTAAACTAGTAGAAACCAAGATATAGGGTCTATACTCTAAGGTGCTAGCACAGTAGGGCCTTAGGGTTTAAACCTTAAAGAGAAGGATTGCTAGAGTGCAAGCACATTTGGGCTCTAGCAATCTTTTCTCCCTTCTTAATGCCTCGACTAGGTTAAAATCAAATGTCTAGGGCTAAAATTCTAAAGTGCTAGCACTTTAGGGTTTTAGGATTACTAACTCTAGCAAGAATGTTTCACCAATTTTGAACAAGAATAACCTTATGAGAGGAGGAAGCACTTATGCTCCTCTCTTAGGGTTTTACCAAGCAAGAAGTCTAGCATAAAGTAGCAAGATTCACCATGAAACGCAATAAAATAAAGATAAATTGCAAAAAAATCACTTAATTTAGCCAAGATACCATGAGACAAAACCCTAATTGCATAAATTCCTCTTCAAAAATCAACAAACCATCCACAATTTGATCCTCTAAGCATATCACATAAGTATAAAAGAGCTAGTAGCCCTATTAGGGAGAAAATTTCCGAAGTGTTCTCTCAAAAGTGTGAGAAGTGATGATGATAAATGAAATGTGGGGGTGTCCCATATATATGAGGCCACCCTAAACCAATTTGTCCACATAACTTTGTCAGCTAAAAAATAGAAGAAGGTTGGCCCCTTAATTTGCCTCTACATAATGCCAAAAATGAAAAATACATAAAAATAAATAATAAAAGGGTGATGTCATTCCCTAGAAGGGTGACATGGTGCTCAAAAGTGTGACGCCAAGCCTCAAGGAGGGAGACGTTAAGCCTCTAGAAGCCATAAGGCATGCTCCAATGTGAAAAAGTGTGAAGCAAGGTGTCTCCTCATGTTAAATCACCTCTGGAACCACACCATCCATCAAGCCCTAACCTCCAAAGGTGAATTCAAGGGCTAGAGGGTGATGTCATAGGCCTCCATGGGCCTCCAAAGGCCACGTCCAAGTGAAAGAAGGGTACAATATCATCCTCGAGTGATGTCAAGGTTCCTCCAAAGGAAACATCCTCTATCCTCTATGCATAAAGGCTTTGGGTGATCTTCCCAGCCAGTGGGATTTTCAGCCCACGTATGTGGCACACTAACCAAAACTACTCAAACCAAGCCCATATGTCCATTGTCCAAGGTTCCAAGGATATGAAAACCACTGTCTGAGGGCATTGAATCAACGAATGACTCATTGTTCTCCATCACATGTGCCAAAGTCCTACAATAAGGCACAACATCTTGGGCACAACCCAAATTATCCCTCAAAGAACCATGTCAGGTCATTCAAAACAAAGCATAATATAAGACCGAGTAAACCAATGTTCATAAGACACATTAGTCCTCAAATCATGCAAAGTAAGTTCATGCCTAAGATACAAGCCATGTAAGTTGTTAGCACTAGAAGTTGTCCTTAAACTACTTGAAAGACAAGCCCAATACCCATTTGATTATATAGGATTGAATTGGTTTGATTACGTGGATCAACAAGACCGAGAAATGAAGAGGGCAATAAGCTAATTGCACATCAGTAGCTACCAATGGGCAAGGAGTCATAAACACCATGTTCAATGAAGGCAATCAAGCTGCATAATAGACAAAAGTTTTATATAATGATGGGTAAATGAATGAAGAAGATAAAAAAAAGTGGATCATTCACAAAACAGTAAACCTTTCTGAAAAAGTGAATGCAAGGTACTTGAATAAAATAATGATTTAATAGGCAAGTTATAACAGATCTTCTGCTACTCAAGAATCTATTAATCAAGGGCAGTTTTTTATCCTATGAATCTGCAATTTATACAAGCAAAAAGATGTAAAGAAATAAAAACAAAGCAGTTCAAAAAATGTGGTAGCACAACTCTCATGGATATTCAATAACATAAATGATTAAAACATGAATGCCCTCAGGCCTACAAATAAGTAGCAAAATTGTTCCTCAAACTCTCTCGTCTCTTGGACCATGAATTGAGCCTCTTCCTCAACAAAACAACTCCTATCTATAGTGTATCATTCCTTCCTACTCTAAAGAGGTCGAATCCCAAGTGGTTTCATTGGATTCCCTTTTCTCTAGGAGCTATTGCAACAAGGTTAAACAAAAAATCCACCTAGCTCCTATTTTTTTGGATCTTGTCTATTGCGATAAATTCCCTTTGAAACAGGTCATGCTGCTTGATCTGGTGATGGAACACATGTCCCTCATGTCCAACTACCTCCTAGGAAACCATTTGAACCCCCTCAAACAAATGGCATCCCTCCTATAGCTCGGATTTGTCAAATTGTTAGAGTTTGCAGCGCCTTTGATAGCATGTGCTCTGAACTTTCCTGTAGGTGATGATTTCAACTTTTCTCCCAAACGACGAACTGGGTTAGGTTGATTTTTGGTCAAAAAGTCAATAATATAATGATTTATCTCCACAAAAAATTCCAGAAGAACCCAGATTAGAATTTAAAAATTATGATGAAAAAATGACTCTGTTGTGTACTAATTCACTACAAACTGTCCCAAAACTACTAGTTCACAGCGCACAAAGTTGGACTGGGTTTTATGACATGTTTGCAAAACTTCACACGTATGAAAAGGAAAATGACTTTGAAAAGTTAAAACCTCAGACCTAAGTGAATCACAGTTGAGGAGGGTTTGATCTAGTAGAAAACAAAGGGTTCGCAACGCACAATTTGTAGCATCATCAAAAATATAGTGGATAAGGTTACTGCTGCAAGAGGAAAATTCAAATTGATCTTTTTGGTGTAACATAACAAACTTGAAAATTTCCAAATTCTAGGATACCAATATTGTAGGCTTTCATTAGTGCATGAGGTACTTTCTTAATCCGTTGTGAACTTTCAAGTGAGTTTGCAGCAGGTCGACTTGGCATGTGATTTGACCCTCAAACAATTAAATATGACATAAGGAACCTTTGTACACCCCTATACATCTTATGTGCTAACATAAAAACTTCACCCTAGTATCCCCTTCAAGTATCACCCAAGCCCAAGACCTTGTGAGGGTTACCAAGTTTAAGTGTGGGAGGGCCTTCATCCAACCCTATTAGGTGTGTCACCTAGATAATAAATAAATGAACCAGGTAGAGGGATAGGTCCCGAGAGTGACAAGGGAAAGTAAAAACCCATCATGAGTAAGTGTGAATATGTTATGGTTTAGGGCTTCCTTCATGGCTTATGGTGTCCATCTCTATGAGCGCTTTTGTTGAGGGTGTGCTTTCTCTTGAGTTACCCAATATTTGCATGCCACCTTTTTCCAAACCCCTTCATTAGCCATCTTTCCAATCCTTGCTTTCATTTATGATTTGTAAATTTGAGGGTCCCCCTTTATGGGTTTCCAAGCTTTAGCATTACTTTTTTGGGACCGGGGTGAGCATTGAATGACTAGATCTCAAGTTGGATCGGCTTTTGGTGGTCCTAATTTGTTATTTTCACTTTATTTTTAGCATCATTTTCTTATTCTTTTATAGCAGTTGCAATCTACCTCTGGGTTGTTAGCCCCTTTCTCACGAGAGTATGGGTCATAGCCAAAGTTTAGAATATGTGAACAACTTTATGATGGAAAATGTTAAGTAGGGTCGGGAGTGAAACGTTACCCTGGGGAGGGCCCCCAAGTATTACCCCTTTTCCCTGTGCGGTGACAACACAGGACTAGGGTATAGAAAGTGACCACCAAGGTGAAACAAGGAAACCAAGACAATTTCTTAAGCAAGTGATCCACTATCCACCTTCAACCAATGATCCTTGTCTGCATGCACAATAAATTAAGCACAACACCTTGCATGAAAAAAGTACTAACCATACCTCATGGTGACGTTGGCTTACCATGCCTCATACCTTAGGTTGCTTGAATGTGATGAGCCTTGGTTGATCTTCATTGGGAGGCAAACTAGGGGGGTTATTGGGCTACCTTCTGTGGACATGTTGATCATGATCATCATGGTGTAGATCATGTTCTCTATTGTGGGCCTTGAGACATGATATCCTCCAGTTACCCCTAGGCATGGAGAGATAACAGGCCCCATACACATTTTATAATTTTCTTTAGTTTTAAAGAAGAACAAATTGCCCATACTCTAGAAGACACTAAATCTTAGAGCTAAAAAATGAAGTATTGATCTTAAGTGGTGATCACCCCTCTAGATCTGCATACTATATCTAAAGAAATGAATAAGCATCCTTTTAGAAAAGAAGATAATAAACTATTTTACTTTTCACCTGCCATCATTGTCTCTTATAACAACAAACAATGGGTTTGTGGATCCTAAGTACCCTCTCCAAATCTCTTTTTTCTATAGAGATATTAAACCCCTAAAATTAAAGGAAATCAACACCATTTTGGAATCCTAAATGGGCCTACATTTGCTCTAAGGGCCCCAATTACTAATGTTCTTTGTTTGCCTTTTTATATTTCTTTACTTGCCTTCGCTTATGTAATGGAAAGGTATGATTTTCTCCCTGCAAGGGTGTGATTTTAGGTTTGAAAAATGTTACAACTAAGGCCTCCATTGACTCCAAGAACCTCCACTCTTATCTTCCGTCAACTTGGGTGATTGGATAAGATATTGACTTTTGTATCTAAGAATAGGGCTCTGAGGCATGGAAGAGGGTGAGTGTTTTTCGGTACCATAAGGGAGATAGAGGAAATGCCAAATTCTATGGAAAAACAACATGCTTAACCTCCAATGAAGGTATTTTAACCTTAGGATCCAAGGGTTGATGGACTATCAGAATGAGGGAATATAGAGGCTCCTCGAAGTTGGGGTCAACCTAAGAAGGCTTTTCACTTTCAATTAAACAAAAATAAATCCCCTAAGGATCGACAGTTTACTAGTTAGATCTTTGGCCAGAGGAATCCTTTGTAAACCAACATAGGGCTCTGATTGAAAATTAGCCATCACCTTATTTTTTAGTGCCATAATCAGATCTTCCTCTAGAGACTTCAAAGAACAAAGAGAAAAAATATTCTTGCAATCACTCACTAATGAAGTGGACCTTATATAATCGAGATATATTTGCATGATCCAAGAAGATCTTTTAAACGACAATGGTTGAGTTATTATGCATGAGTTAAAATACCATTTAGGAAACTGAAGTAATAGGAATATTTAATGAAGAAACATAGCATCCATTAAGTATTATACAAATATGAACATAAGCACAAAGACAACAAACCATAAACACCAATGTGATAATGGAGTTCGGCAATCTCGCCTACGTCTTTGGGTCTTTGTCTCAGTGGGCTTTCTTATTTCTCTTCAAAGTGTTTCAAGTACATCATGAAGGTGCCAATGGATTACAAAAATGAGCTAGTTGTGTTCTACCAGATCTCAAGAACCCATCAAAATTGACGGCACTGAAAACGGATGCACGAAGCTCCCAGAAATGGCCCACAAAGGTGCACTCCTCAATAGCTTCCCTACATAACAATGGTCTTGTCTCAACAATCATGTAGCATTTCTCTGCTATGAATCTCCTCCATGGATTCAAGAGCCTCTGGTTTTTATAGGCCTGAAGTTGGTAACCATATCCCAACTTCCCCCCAATATTTGGCCTCAAAAAGGGCCCAAGATCCTCCAAATATGGATAAAATCTCCAAAAATTGGCTAATAATCCATAAAAATATTTAACATAAGGTTGAAAACCCACTTTATGCAATTAAATAGGGCACAGACAACCCCCTTCCTTAGGGCTTCTGGTCACCTGGGCGCCTCCATGTGGCCCTGTGCCATGCGCTGGCCCCTTATCCCTTATCTCATGGTCGCATTGAAGGCCATGTGGCCTGGTTCTGTTGCATCCACGTACTAAATAGGTCATAGCCCTTGGTCATGGCCCCCTGCTCGCACGCCCTGGTCGGCAGCCTATCCCGACTGACACCAACCCTTAACAACCCCGCACTATACGATGAAGACCCTGAGTCATATGTATGTGCCTACGACCGGAGCTAGACCATAGCATTTGTGCCAACGTTATAACTCCCGCACACACCAACATAAATGGTAGGGTCATGTCATATGGTCGTGTGCAAGTTTGTCGGGGGTTGGGGCCTATCCCCGGCCCTATTCATTACCGATTAATACATCAATGCAACTTATATACAAGTGGCACCAATAAGGGTTAAGAAGCAAAGTGAGGGCGGGCTGGCTAGCCCGGCCCTGCCAAGTCATTCACCCGGTCGGAGGTCGGGAGTTCAAATCCGGTGAACTCCAAACATTTTTGCAATAAACTTTAACCAACCAATGGGTGCCATGTGGCAGCCCATGTTTGAGCCACATGGCACCTTCCCATTCACCCGAATCGATGTCACACGTCAATCGCCCATTAGTCTAGCTGTCTACCCAGTTGTCAATCCAGTCACATGCCACTATACCTGCCACGTGTCGTATGGCCCTACCACGTCCATCATATGGACGTGCCACATGTCACCCTTGCAGTGGTGACACGCGTCACACTCTGATTGGTCCACCTGTACCTGTCCATGTCAACATCCATGTACCCTGCTATGTCAGTTGTATGGTCGTACGGCCTGTACAGTCAATTGCCACATGGCACTGTACGAACTGTATAGTCATCATTTGTTTTGCATGTTTGGCCAAATGAACAGATCGCAATATCTGGAGCATACGACGTCCATTTGAGCCCGTTCAAGTTGTGTTGGGTTCTTGATGTCGAGGCCTACGCACACGTCCATTTTGAAGAGATTCTGAGCACTCTGATTTTTAGGCCTTTATGAGCCCTATCCTGCTCCTGGATCCAATTCTGGATCACACCTCCCTACTAAAGACCTTTTGGTCCTCTAAAAGGTTACAAAATGGACCTTACCAGTTACATACTCATCAGGACAAAAACAATACACTGTGTTGTTCAAAATGATGTTATAACAGGTCATAATTTCAACATGTGTGATTACATTAATGGAAGCAAAATACAATGAAGATGTGACATCCACTTCTGGCAAAACCAAGTGTCTATTTTCTTTCCTCCATGGTGTTCCTCTTGCTTCGTTGGTAATCCCTTTTCCTTCGTGAGTACATGCGCAATCCTTTTGTCCTTCTTTGGACGAAGCTCCGGATTAAGCTTCCAACAATTAGCCTTTTGATTTCCACCCCTATTGCAATAAGTGCAATGAGTTTTTGGCATCCAGACTTGTTTTCCCTTCTCTTTCTTCCATTGTGGAGTTGAGTCTTTATGTCGTGTCTCCTTCCTGGTCGACATAAACTTCCTATACAAAGATTGTCTCTTCCAACACTTTGCAACACAATTCTTGGGTGAATGACAAAAAGTACAAGGATACATATTCCACAAGTTTCGGATTACATGATTATGTTTTTTATAATAAAAAAGAAATTTGGAAAAATCATGACCTTTATACCTTTCTTGTTGATCTTCACTTGGCTTTGGAGATGACTTGCATTCACTATCACAATCATGGAGTGATACGCTATCACCTTTCATGAATCGATCCTGCAATGACTTAGGCTGATCTTTTGAAGCATCACTTGCTTCTGATGTTTTGGAGCTGATCTTGGAGAATGCTCTAATCTCCTCTTCGCAATATCCCAATCCTAAATAACAAGGTCTTTCCACAACCTCTATGGGATTAACGATACATTGGCCCTTTCCTTCATAACCCATCTTGGTTTGCAATCTCAAACCTATACCTCTTGTATGTTTTTCAAATGCACCAAAACCATCTTGATGGGAACAATGCGAAAATGATGAAGGACCTTCACTGCATACCTCAGAGATGTTTTTTGAAACATATGTAGAAGGCAATTCCTTCAATCCTTCTTTTCCTTTGTTGTTCTTTGAAGCTTTTTCTTGAACCGATCTCTTTCGTTCCAAGTAGTCTTCATACAACACTTTCACCATCTCGTCCATGGAAAAGAGAGTTTTTCGCATATCCTTCTCATCATGAGAAAGTCCCTCTGTAGATGCCATTTTTTTACTTGAGATGTCCTTTTCCCTGCTAAACACACAAACTCAAAATCCAATCGTCAACTAGCTCTGATACCACTTGATCTGAAAAGATCTTTTAAACGACAATGGTTGAGTTATTATGCATGAGTTAAAATACCATTTAGGAAACTGAAGTACGAGGAAGATTTAGTGAAGAAACATAACAGCCATTAAGTATTATACAGATCCAAACATAAGCATGAAGACAACAAATCATAAACACCAATGTGATAACGGAGTTCGACAATCTCGCCTATGTCTCTGGGCCTTTGTCTCAGTGAGATTTCTTATTTCTCTTAAAATCTTTTCAAGTACATCATGAAGGTGCCAATGGATTACAAAAATGAGTTGGTTGTGTTCTACCATATTTCAAGAACCCATCAAAATTTACGACACTGAAAACGGATGCACAAAGCTCCCAAAAATGGCCCGCAAAGGTGCGCTCCTCAATATCTTCCCTGCATAACAATGGCCTTGGCTCAACAATCCTACAACATTTCTTTGTTATGAACCTCCTCCATGGCTTCAAGAGCCTCTGGTTTATATAGGCCTGAAGTTGGTAACCATCTCCCAACTTCCCCCCAAGATCTGGTCTAAAAAAGGGCCCAAGATCCTCCAAATATGGATAAAATCTCCAAAACTGGCTAATAATCCATAAAAATCTTTAACATAAGGTTGAAAACCCACTTTATGCAATTAAATAGGGCGCAACCCCCTTTCTTAGGGCTCCTGGTCACCTAGGCACCTGCATGTGGCCATGGGCCATGCACTGGCCCCTTATCCCTTAGCTCATGGTCGCATCGAAGGTCATGTGGCCTAGTTTTGTTGCATCCATGCACTAAACAGGTCGTAGCCCTTGGTCATGGCCCCCTGGTCGCGCGCCCTGGTCGGCGGGCTAGCCCGACCGACTGACGCCAACCCTTAACAACCCCACACTATACGAAAAAGACCCCGAGTCATATGCATGTGCCCACGACCGGGGCTAGACCATAGCATTCGCGCCAACGTTATAACTCTCGCGCGTGCCAACATAAATGGTAGGGTCACATTGTATGGTCGTGTGCAAGTCCGCCGGGGGATGGGGCCTAGCCCCAGCCCTATTCGCCGCCAAATAATACATCAATGAAACTTATATACAAGTGGCGCCCATAAGGATTAAGAAACAAAGCGAGGGTGGGCTGGCTAGCCCGGCCTTGCCAAGTCATTCGCCCGATTGGAGGTCGGGGGTTCAAATCCGATGAACTCCAAACATTTTTGCAATAAACTTTAACCAACCAATGGGTGCAACGTGGCAACCCATGTCTGGGCCATGTGGCACCTTCCCATTCACCCGAACCGATTCCACACGTCAATCGCCCATTGGGTCCAGCTGTCTGCCCAGTTGTCAATCCAGTCACCTGCCACTGTACCTGCCACGTGTTGTACAGCCCTGCCACGTCCGTCGTATGGTTGTGCCATGTGTCACCTTTGCAGTGGTGACACGCGTCACACTCTGATTGGTCCACCTGTACCTGTCTGCCTCAACATCCACATACCCTGCCACATCAGTTGTACGGTCGTACAACCTGTGCAGTCAACTGGCATGTGGCACTGTACGGACTGTACAGTCATCATTTTTTTTGCTTGTTTGTCCAAATGAACAGATCGCAATATCTGGAGCATACAACGTTCGTTTGAGCCCATTCAAGTTGTGTTGGGTTCATAATGTCGAGGCTTACGCACACGTCCATTTTGAAGAGATTCTGAGCACTTTGATTTTTAGGCCTTTCTGAGCCCTATCTTGCTCCTAGATCCAATTCTGGATCATTGTACCCCCACTTTAATTATAGTTTTTTTAACTAATCATTTTGAAATATAAGAAAATCCTCAAAATTAGATCATTCAATAACAAATTTTGAACAAAAGTCCTTTAAAATGCTTGTAAGTGTGACACCATGAGCATCAAAATGGCACCCTAACATAATATAATTCTTGAATGTAACTACAACACCCCACTTTTATCTCAATAATGCTAGGAAAATTGATGCATAAATCCACACCCACACAAACTTAGGCCACAATTTTCATGTTTCCCATCATACATTTCTCATCAATGGATTTGAAATTACCTAGGGCCTCTCCATTTTTTCTCAGTGTCTTCTGTAACCATAACTCCAATGGCAGGGGTAAAGAGACTAGAAACTCTCCCTTTTGCATCGAGGGTCAAATCTTGATGTCCATTAGTGCTAAGTGAACAAAGATGATTCCCATAAACAACACTATGTTTCAAATTCATAGAGCATCCTTTAATGATTTAAATGAAAAATCCATCTAGACCCTCTCTAAAATAAAGAATGCCAGGGAGTATTCAATCACTAGGATCCATATTTTATAAATTGTTTGTTTAAGATAGAATTTAGAAATGACATGATCGAATAAATTACTCACTAGTGCTACATCATGTAGCTCCAAAAATTTCCCTAGGACTATGTACTCTCCTAGAACCATCCTAACCCTTTCTACACATCACCTTACACACTTCATAGTTTTCTTCTCTTGCATTTATGGGTTACAACTTCTAATTTTTCCTTATTATCCCCCTTATTTACTATATTAACCTTCAATAATTCTTCTATAAAAGTTCCCAATTGTTCAAATTGAAAAACTTGTTGAGGATCTTGAGACCTCTCACACCTTAAGGCTACCCTCTAAGCTCATGTTGAGTTTCTAAGAGATGTGGTTGTATTTTTTAAGCTTTTCCCAAGTTCCAGTGGAGCCCTAGAATTTTGAATAGGACCATGATATTTTTGGACTTGTGCTTGAACCATGAAGCAAATATGTGATCCTCGCATATAATGCTCAAAATGTGCCTCAAGGTCTCCACTAGTGACCCTTCGCACAGAGGATCGTTGTCACACCTACTGCTAGTACCCTGGAAATAACTCTTCATACCCTCCAAAGTTGTGATACTAATTGCCATTCCAAACTCAAAATGACCACTTTGATTGTCTCTTATGTTGTAGCTTTTATAATCCCCCCCCCACCCAAACGAGGTTAAAATAGTCTTTAGGTATGTAAGGGTTTGGGACTTGGTGGCTTATGTGGATATCTAGCCCCTTCGAAAGTTCTTGTAAAGTGAAACTAAGGACCAAAGAAGGATGTTCCACCACCATGCCCTTTTGGTTCCAAAGCTTCACCAAATATTTACGAGAGCAAAACATTTTAGACTCCCTTAAGGGATTAGTGGTGTAGTCGACTAATTCCTCAAGGTTATACTCCATTAAATAATTCCCTACTTTTCAAATTTACCATAATATCCTATATGGTCTTGTGTGTGTGTAGAAATTAAACCAATCAAATATCAACATTATTAATGATTTTGTGTCTATAAGATTCAAAGCTCACAACTAGCTTGAATCATTAAAACAAATCGAAAAACATCCACAATATTGTTCAAGTATACCCATTGGACTATCATTTTGAAGCATCATATTCCAATTTAGAAGAATATCTACCTATGGGGAAGGGAGAGATTGTCCCCATTCACATGTTCAGTGATCTTCAAAACCTTAGCTTTTGATTATAGGCCTATTTCATTGTGCAATTGCATCTATAAAATCATAGCTAAGACCATAGCTTTGAGGGTAGTTCCACCACCGTGCCCTTTTGTTTCCAAAGCTTCACCAAGTCTTTGCAAGAGGTGAAAATTTTAGACTCCCTTAAGGGATTAGGAAAGTAGTCGACTAATTCCTCAAGGTTATACTCCATTAAAGAATTCTCTACTTTTAAAATTTACCATAATATCTTATATGGCCTTGTGTGTGTGTGGAAATTAAATGAATCAAAGAATAACATTATTAATGATTTGGTGTCTATAAGATTTAAAGCACACGACCAACTTGTATCATTAAAACAAACTTAAAAACATCCACAATATTGTTCAAGTATACCCATTGGACTATCATTGTGAAGCATCATATTTCGATTTAGAAGAATGTCTACCTGGGGGGAAGGGAGAGACTCTCCCCATTCATGTGTTCAATGATATTGAGAACCCTAGCTTGTGATTATAGGCCTATTTCATTGTGCAATTGTATCTATAAAATCATAGCTAAGGCCATAGATTTGAGGGTAAAGAAGCTCCTGCTGGAATTAATTTCTCGTGAGTAGTGTGGCTTCCTTAATGGTAGACAAATTCATGATGTAGTTGATGTGGCCCAAAGGGAGTGCATTGGATAAAAACTAAGAAATTATTAGTGATGTTTTTAAAACTTTATTTGTATAAATCATATGATTGGTAAGTTGGTTGTACTTGAGTCTCATGTTAATTCACCTTGGATTTTCTATTCAATTTGTAAACTAGATTATGAGCTCCTTGACCCTTGTCCTTTGCAGTTGTAATAGATGAATTAGCACTAGATTTTTTTATGCCATCTAGAATCTTAAGGCAGGGATTCCCATTGTCTCCTCTACTATTTTTTATAGTGGTTGAGGGACTTAGCAGGGCATTGTTGGAAACGAGATGGTCAAGATTAATTAAAGGTATAAAGTTGCAGAGATCTTTTTATTTAACTCATTTTCTTTTTGTTGATGATGTCATTTTATTTGATGATGGTTCAAGAAGGGATGTTAGTAAACTAAAGGAAGTTCCATAGCTTTATTGCACTGCCATAATGTTGAGGGTCAATATGCAAAACAATAGTTATTTCATTCGATGGGGTGGAAGAAGACCAAATCAGGTCTACTCTTCAAATATTCCCTTATCAACAAATTTATTTTCAAGCATGCTTTAAATATTTTGGTTTTTACATCAAACCGTGACCAGGGCATGAGTGATTAGAGATGATTAATTGCTAAAGTATAACAAAGAAACAATTAATGGTGTAATAGATGGTTATCTTGGGAGAGACTCATTCTTGTCAAGTCAACATTGTAAGCAATCCTAATTTCTTGGCATTCTTTGGATTTTATACCCAAGGGAGTCTTGGAGAAAATCATATTTAGATTCTCGTGGTCAAGAAAAAAGGATAGCCAATAACATTCATCATTTTGGGAAGGCCTCAATGGCCAAATGTGTGTTGAGGTTGATATCAAACAATCATTAATGGAGTCATATTTTTACTCAAAAATACATTGATCTTGACTCCATAGAAGATTGGATTTGAAGACCTAATAAAAGTATCCATAATATGTCAATTATTTGGAAGGATATTGTTATAGTTATTCCCTTGGCGGGGAATTGGATAGTATGGTGGGTGGGCAATGGTGAAATAGTTATAATAGGAGCATATCCTTTGGTGTTCAGTGGATAAATTTATAAGCTTCCTAGAAAGATGAGTACTATCGTACAAGAGAAAGGTAAATTTACACTCTTGCTCAGGCTACTCTTCTAGAGTAATATAGTTTGGAATGAAGAATGGAAAAAAGCAGTTGGATTGAATATGGAGGGCAATGAAAGGGAATTATGGGAGGCCTATGTAAATAAGTTGAAGTTGATCCGTTCCATAATTAAGGAGAAAAAGGATTATTTTATCTAGTCCAAGGATCCAACTCTAGGAGCATATACTCCTATATTGGGATACAATGCAATTTTTGTAAATGAGAGAGTGGGAGAAATAAAATGGTGATGGAAACCACTATGGAATATCTGATCCCCCCTAAAGAAATAATATTCATGTGGTTAGTTGTAAGAAATAAATCCCTTACTTAGGAAGTATTAGAAAAGAGGAATATGAGTGGCCTTGGTAGATGTCCTTTCTATAAGGAGGAAGAGGAAATTATTGGTCATTGGTTAATATCATGCGCCTACTAATGTTGAGTTTGGAAGGAAATGGAAAAGATGTTATGGGTTAGAGAAGGTTAGAAAAGAGAGACAACAGATGAATGCTTCAAACCATAGTATATGAAGGCCAAATTAGAATCATTCATGGTTCCTCCCCTAATTCTAGATTGGGGCATATGGATTGCTTTGAATGCAATCATTTTCAAGGATAGAAACACTCCTTCCTTTCAATGTGCTACTCAAAGTTGAGCAATATTCAATAGCTTTAAATCTCCTCCCATATATATATATATATATATATATATATATATATATATATATATATTGTAAATTTCATAACTATTCTATTAAAAATACAGTAAAAATACATGCTAAAAAACAGCAATGAGCTGTGGGGAGATCAGTCCAGGAAGTTTGACAATAACGACCTAGAAAATGAGGCTTGGGCAAGCTGAGAAACCAGGCTTAATGAATATTGACAAACATGCTTACCATGCTCACAAAAAGGATTTAAAATATTTGACGTTGTATTTGCTGTCATGAAAACAGAGACTAAACTATACTGTAAAACCTGAAAATAAACAAGAGCTTGGGAATTAAACGAGCTTTCCAGGAACACTTGGAGAGTCGTCCAGAGGGAGCTCTTCCACAATGGGGGCAACCACCAAAATCACTATCATTGGAAGAGTTGGTGTTGTTTGAGCTTGGTTCTTTGATTGGTGGACTGACGCTTTTGATGGCGGGAGCCATTTGCGAGCTTTGCTTGCTAAGTTGAGCCTCTACCACAAGATTTCCTTTATTCTCTCATGGAGTCGAGCTTCTCGGGGGGACCTTTGGATGAGGAGAGCAAGCTATGTGGGAGCGAGGAAAGTTGGAAGGGCTTGGGATAAACACCCCCAGGAGGTTGAGGAGGGAGCGAGAAAGGAGGTTTTTCACGACTCAGTAGTTGTTGTGATGCATGGGGGTGCGTCGAGTGGCCGGGAGAGAGCTATTTAATTCTTTCTCCCAGTCATCTAACGGCTATCGAAGATAATTTGGAACTGTGTGATCATAACCATCCTGGTTAGCCATGATGGGTGGGGGATTTTTTATGGACACGCGACCTCCACGACCACCTCTTCCTAGACTAGGGGTGGTGCACCTTCGAGGTGGCATTGTCAAGAGTTGGAGAAGGAGGGTGAGCCACCCCTACCTACGGATGGCAGGGTCACCACTAGCTGTAGTGACAAAGAGGTGTCAGTCGGGGAGCAGAGGTGCGAACCTGAGGAGTAGAGCTGCGGGCCTGAGATTAAGCTGATGGGGGTTGGAATGACCGTTTTCAGAAGGATAAAGGCATATATTGAGGGAATTCAATGCCCACATCCCTTCCATG